>BDSL01000165.1:0-129997 GCA_003116995.1 Yamagishiella unicocca | reverse complement strand
GGTTGCCGGAGAAGCCGATGCTTGCCGATTGGCCCGGACGTCCTCGTGCGGCGATCCCGAGAGGCGAATTTCGGTGGGGACGTTCCTTTCACCTAGTTCTTGCTACCGTTAAGCTGCGTGCCCAAGAGCGAGGCCGATCGAAGGTTGCCGGAGAAGCCGATGCTTGCCGATTGGCCCGGACGTCCTCGTGCGGCGATCCCGAGAGGCGAATTTCGGTGGGACGTTCCTTTCACCTAGTTCTTGCTACCGTTAAGCTGCGTGCCCAAGAGCGAGGCCGATCAATGGTTGCCGGAGAAGCCGATGCTTGCCGATTGGCCCGGACGTCCTCGTGCGGCGATCCCGAGAGGCGAATTTCGGTGGGGACGTTCCTTTCACCTATTTCTTGCTACCGTTAAGCTGCGTGCCCAAGAGCGAGGCCGATCGAAGGTTGCCGGAGAAGCCGATGCTTGCCGATTGGCCCGGACGTCCTCGTGCGGCGATCCCGAGAGGCGAATTTCGGTGGGGACGTTCCTTTCACCTAGTTCTTGCTACCGTTAAGCTGCGTGCCCAAGAGCGAGGCCGATCGAAGGTTGCCGGAGAAGCCGATGCTTGCCGATTGGCCCGGACGTCCTCGTGCGGCGCCCGGACGTCCTCGTGCGGCGATCCCGAGAGGCGAATTTCGGTAGGGACGTTCCTTTCACCTAGTTCTTGCTACCGTTAAGCTGCGTGCCCAAGAGCGAGGCCGATCAATGGTTGCCGGAGAAGCCGATGCTTGCCGATTGGCCCGGACGTCCTCGTGCGGCGATCCCGAGAGGCGAATTTCGGTGGGGACGTTCCTTTCACCTAGTTCTTGCTACCGTTAAGCTGATCGTGCCCGAAGAGCGAGGCCGACGTTCCTTTCACCTAGTTCTTGCTACCGTTAAGCTGCGTGCCCAAGAGCGAGGCCGATCGAAGGTTGCCGAGAAGCGATGCTTGCCGATTGGCCCGGACGTCCTCGTGCGGCGATCCCGAGAGGCGAATTTCGGTGGGGACGTTCCTTTCACCTAGTTCTTGCTACCGTTAAGCTGCGTCCCGAGAGCCCGCGAATTTGCTTGCCGATTGGGGACGTGCGGCGATCCCCGAATTTCACGTTCCTTTCACCTAGTTCTTGCTACCGTTAAGCTGCGTGCGAAGGTTGCCGGAGAAGCCGATGCTTGCCGATTGGCCCGGACGTCCTCGTGCGGCGATCCCGAGAGGCGAATTTCGGTGGGGACGTTCCTTTCACCTAGTTCTTGCTACCGTTAAGCTGCGTGCCCAAGAGCGAGGCCGATCTGATGCTTGCCGATTGGCCCGGACGTCCTCGTGCGGCGATGGCGAATTTCGGTGGGACGTTCCTTTCACCTAGTTCTTGCTACCGTGCGTGCCCAAGAGCGAGGCCGATCCCGAGAAGCTGATGCTTGCCGATTGGCCCGGACGTCCTCGTGCGGCAATCCCGAGAGGCGAATTTCGGTGGGGACGTTCCTTTTCACCTAGTTCTTGCTACGTTAAGCTGCGTGCCCAAGAGCGAGGCCGATCAATGGTTGCCGGAGAAGCCGATGCTTGCCGATTGGCCCGGACGTCCTCGTGCGGCGATCCCGAGAGGCGAATTTCGGTGGGGACGTTCCTTTCACCTAGTTCTTGCTACCGTTAAGCTGCGTGCCCAAGAGCGAGGCCGATCAATGGTTGCCGGAGAAGCCGATGCTTGCCGATTGGCCCGGACGTCCTCGTGCGGCGATCCCGAGAGGCGAATTTCGGTGGGGACGTTCCTTTCACCTAGTTCTTGCTACCGTTAAGCTGCGTGCCCAAGAGCGAGGCCGATCGAAGGTTGCCGAGAAGCTGATGCTTGCCGATTGGCCCGGACGTCCTCGTGCGGCGATCCCGAGAGGCGAATTTCGGTGGGGACGTTCCTTTCACCTAGTTCTTGCTACCGTTAAGCTGCGTGCCCAAGAGCGAGGCCGATCAAGGTTGCCGGAGAAGCCGATGCTTGCCGATTGGCCCGGACGTCCTCGTGCGGCGATCCCGAGAGGCGAATTTCGGTGGGGACGTTCCTTTCACCTAGTTCTTGCTACCGTTAAGCTGCGTGCCCAAGAGCGAGGCCGATCGAAGGTTGCCGGAGAAGCTGATGCTTGCCGATTGGCCGGACGTCCTCGTGCGGCGATCCCGAGAGGCGAATTTCGGTGGGGACGTTCCTTTCACCTAGTTCTTGCTACCGTTAAGCTGCGTGCCCAAGAGCGAGGCCGATCGAAGGTTGCCGGAGAAGCCGATGCTTGCCGATTGGCCCGGACGTCCTCGTGCGGCGATCCCGAGAGGCGAATTTCGGGGGACGCCCACCTAGTTTGCTACCGTTAAGCTGCGTGCCCAAGAGCGAGGCGATGAGGTTGCGAGAAGCGATGCTGCGATTGCCGGAGTCCTCGTGCGGCGATCCCGAGAGGCAATTTCGGTGGGACGTTCCTTTCACCTAGTTCTTGCTACCGTTAAGCTGCGTGCCCAAGAGCGAGGCCGATCGAAGGTTGCCGTAGAAGCCGATGCTTGCCGATTGGCCCGGACGTCCTCGTGCGGCGATCCCGAGAGGCGAATTTCGGTAGGGACGTTCCTTTCACCTAGTTCTTGCTACCGTTAAGCTGCGTGCCCAAGAGCGAGGCCGATCGAAGGTTGCCGGAGAAGCTGATGCTTGCCGATTGGCCCGGACGTCCTCGTGCGGCGATCCCGAGAGGCGAATTTCGGTGGGGACGTTCCTTTCACCTAGTTCTTGCTACCGTTAAGCTGCGTGCCCAAGAGCGAGGCCGATCAATGGTTGCCGGAGAAGCCGATGCTTGCCGATTGGCCCGGACGTCCTCGTGCGGCGATCCCGAGAGGCGAATTTCGGTAGGGACGTTCCTTTCACCTAGTTCTTGCTACCGTTAAGCTGCGTGCCCAAGAGCGAGGCCGATCGAAGGTTGCCGGAGAAGCTGATGCTTGCCGATTGGCCCGGACGTCCTCGTGCGGCGATCCCGAGAGGCGAATTTCGGTGGGGACGTTCCTTTCACCTAGTTCTTGCTACCGTTAAGCTGCGTGCCCAAGAGCGAGGCCGATCAATGGTTGCCGGAGAAGCCGATGCTTGCCGATTGGCCCGGACGTCCTCGTGCGGCGATCCCGAGAGGCGAATTTCGGTAGGGACGTTCCTTTCACCTAGTTCTTGCTACCGTTAAGCTGCGTGCCCAAGAGCGAGGCCGATCGAAGGTTGCCGGAGAAGCCGATGCTTGCCGATTGGCCCGGACGTCCTCGTGCGGCGATCCCGAGAGGCGAATTTCGGTGGGGACGTTCCTTTCACCTAGTTCTTGCTACCGTTAAGCTGCGTGCCCAAGAGCGAGGCCGATCGAAGGTTGCCGGAGAAGCCGATGCTTGCCGATTGGCCCGGACGTCCTCGTGCGGCGATCCCGAGAGGCGAATTTCGGTGGGGACGTTCCTTTCACCTAGTTCTTGCTACCGTTAAGCTGCGTGCCCAAGAGCGAGGCCGATCAAGGTTGCCGGAGAAGCCGATGCTTGCCGATTGGCCCGGACGTCCTCGTGCGGCGATCCCGAGAGGCGAATTTCGGTGGGACGTTCCTTTCACCTAGTTCTTGCTACCGTTAAGCTGCGTGCCCAAGAGCGAGGCCGATCAAATGGGTTGCCGGGAGAAGGCCCGATGCTTGCCGATTGGCCCGGGACGTCCTCGTGCGGCGATCCCGAGAGGCGAATTTCGGTAGGGACGTTCCTTTCACCTAGTTCTTGCTACCGTTAAGCTGCGTGCCCAAGAGCGAGGCCGATCGAAGGTTGCCGGAGAAGCTGATGCTTGCCGATTGGCCCGGACGTCCTCGTGCGGCGATCCCGAGAGGCGAATTTCGGTGGGGACGTTCCTTTCACCTAGTTCTTGCTACCGTTAAGCTGCGTGCCCAAGAGCGAGGCCGATCGAAGGTTGCCGGAGAAGCCGATGCTTGCCGATTGGCCCGGACGTCCTCGTGCGGCGATCCCGAGAGGCGAATTTTGGTAGGGACGTTCCTTTCACCTAGTTCTTGCTACCGTTAAGCTGCGTGCCCAAGAGCGAGGCCGATCAATGGTTGCCGGAGAAGCCGATGCTTGCCGATTGGCCCGGACGTCCTCGTGCGGCGATCCCGAGAGGCGAATTTCGGTAGGGACGTTCCTTTCACCTAGTTCTTGCTACCGTTAAGCTGCGTGCCCAAGAGCGAGGCCGATCGAAGGTTGCCGTAGAAGCTGATGCTTGCCGATTGGCCCGGACGTCCTCGTGCGGCGATCCCGAGAGGCGAATTTCGGTGGGGACGTTCCTTTCACCTAGTTCTTGCTACCGTTAAGCTGCTTGCCCAAGAGCGAGGCCGATCAATGGTTGCCGGAGAAGCCGATGCTTGCCGATTGGCCCGGACGTCCTCGTGCGGCGATCCCGAGAGGCGAATTTCGGTGGGGACGTTCCTTTCACCTAGTTCTTGCTACCGTTAAGCTGCGTGCCCAAGAGCGAGGCCGATCGAAGGTTGCCGGAGAAGCTGATGCTTGCCGATTGGCCCGGACGTCCTCGTGCGGCGATCCCGAGAGGCGAATTTCGGTGGGGACGTTCCTTTCACCTAGTTCTTGCTACCGTTAAGCTGCGTGCCCAAGAGCGAGGCCGATCGAAGGTTGCCGGAGAAGCCGATGCTTGCCGATTGGCCCGGACGTCCTCGTGCGGCGATCCCGAGAGGCGAATTTCGGTGGGGACGTTCCTTTCACCTAGTTCTTGCTACCGTTAAGCTGCGTGCCCAAGAGCGAGGCCGATCGAAGGTTGCCGTAGAAGCCGATGCTTGCCGATTGGCCCGGACGTCCTCGTGCGGCGATCCCGAGAGGCGAATTTCGGTAGGGACGTTCCTTTCACCTAGTTCTTGCTACCGTTAAGCTGCGTGCCCAAGAGCGAGGCCGATCGAAGGTTGCCGTAGAAGCTGATGCTTGCCGATTGGCCCGGACGTCCTCGTGGGGCAATCCCGAGAGGCGAATTTTGGTGGGGACGTTCCTTTCACCTAGTTCTTGCTACCGTTAAGCTGCGTGCCCAAGAGCGAGGCCGATCAATGGTTGCCGGAGAAGCCGATGCTTGCCGATTGGCCCGGACGTCCTCGTGCGGTGATCCCGAGAGGCGAATTTCGGTGGGGACGTTCCTTTCACCTAGTTCTTGCTACCGTTAAGCTGCTTGCCCAAGAGCGAGGCCGATCAATGGTTGCCGGAGAAGCCGATGCTTGCCGATTGGCCCGGACGTCCTCGTGCGGCGATCCCGAGAGGCGAATTTCGGTGGGGACGTTCCTTTCACCTAGTTCTTGCTACCGTTAAGCTGCGTGCCCAAGAGCGAGGCCGAACGAAGGTTGCCGGAGAAGTCGATGCTTGCCGATTGGCCCGGACGTCCTCGTGCGGCGATCCCGAGAGGCGAATTTTGGTGGGGACGTTCCTTTTACCTAGTTCTTGCTACCGTTAAGCTGCGTGCCCAAGAGCGAGGCCGATCAATGGTTGCCGGAGAAGCCGATGCTTGCCGATTGGCCCGGACGTCCTCGTGCGGCGATCCCGAGAGGCGAATTTCGGTAGGGACGTTCCTTTCACCTAGTTCTTGCTACCGTTAAGCTGCGTGCCCAAGAGCGAGGCCGATCGAAGGTTGCCGGAGAAGCCGATGCTTGTCGATTGGCCCGGACGTCCTCGTGTGGCGATCCCGAGAGGCGAATTTTGGTGGGGACGTTCCTTTCACCTAGTTCTTGCTACCGTTAAGCTGCGTGCCCAAGAGCGAGGCCGATCAATGGTTGCCGGAGAAGCCGATGCTTGCCGATTGGCCCGGACGTCCTCGTGCGGCGATCCCGAGAGGCGAATTTCGGTGGGGACGTTCCTTTCACCTAGTTCTTGCTACCGTTAAGCTGCGTGCCCAAGAGCGAGGCCGATCGAAGGTTGCCAGAGAAGCCGATGCTTGCCAATTGGCCCGGACGTCCTCGTGCGGCGATCCCGAGAGGCGAATTTTGGTGGGGACGTTCCTTTCACCTAGTTCTTGCTACCGTTAAGCTGCGTGCCCAAGAGCGAGGCCGATCAATGGTTGCCGGAGAAGCCGATGCTTGCCGATTGGCCCGGACGTCCTCGTGCGGTGATCCCGAGAGGCGAATTTCGGTGGGGACGTTCCTTTCACCTAGTTCTTGCTACCGTTAAGCTGCTTGCCCAAGAGCGAGGCCGATCAATGGTTGCCGGAGAAGCCGATGCTTGCCGATTGGCCCGGACGTCCTCGTGCGGCGATCCCGAGAGGCGAATTTCGGTGGGGACGTTCCTTTCACCTAGTTCTTGCTACCGTTAAGCTGCGTGCCCAATAGCGAGGCCGAACGAAGGTTGCCGGAGAAGCCGATGCTTGCCGATTGGCCCGGACGTCCTCGTGCGGCGATCCCGAGAGGCGAATTTTGGTGGGGACGTTCCTTTTACCTAGTTCTTGCTACCGTTAAGCTGCGTGCCCAAGAGCGAGGCCGATCAATGGTTGCCGGAGAAGCCGATGCTTGCCGATTGGCCCGGACGTCCTCGTGCGGCGATCCCGAGAGGCGAATTTTGGTGGGGACGTTCCTTTTACCTAGTTCTTGCTACCGTTAAGCTGCGTGCCCAAGAGCGAGGCCGATCAATGGTTGCCGGAGAAGCCGATGCTTGCCGATTGGCCCGGACGTCCTCGTGCGGCGATCCCGAGAGGCGAATTTCGGTAGGGACGTTCCTTTCACCTAGTTCTTGCTACCGTTAAGCTGCGTGCCCAAGAGCGAGGCCGATCGAAGGTTGCCGGAGAAGCCGATGCTTGCCGATTGGCCCGGACGTCCTCGTGCGGCGATCCCGAGAGGCGAATTTTGGTGGGGACGTTCCTTTCACCTAGTTCTAGCTACCGTTAAGCTGCGTGCCCAAGAGCGAGGCCGATCAATGGTTGCCGGAGAAGCCGATGCTTGCCGATTGGCCCGGACGTCCTCGTGCGGCGATCCCGAGAGGCGAATTTCGGTGGGGACGTTCCTTTCACCTAGTTCTTGCTACCGTTAAGCTGCGTGCCCAAGAGCGAGGCCGATCGAAGGTTGCCGGAGAAGCCGATGCTTGCCGATTGGCCCGGACGTCCTCGTGCGGCGATCCCGAGAGGCGAATTTTGGTGGGGACGTTCCTTTCACCTAGTTCTTGCTACCGTTAAGCTGCGTGCCCAAGAGCGAGGCCGATCAATGGTTGCCGGAGAAGCCGATGCTTGCCGATTGGCCCGGACGTCCTCGTGCGGCGATCCCGAGAGGCGAATTTCGGTGGGGACGTTCCTTTCACCTAGTTCTTGCTACCGTTAAGCTGCGTGCCCAAGAGCGAGGCCGATCGAAGGTTGCCGGAGAAGCCGATGCTTGCCGATTGGCCCGGACGTCCTCGTGCGGCGATCCCGAGAGGCGAATTTCGGTAGGGACGTTCCTTTCACCTAGTTCTTGCTACCGTTAAGCTGCGTGCCCAAGAGCGAGGCCGATCAATGGTTGCCGGAGAAGCCGATGCTTGCCGATTGGCCCGGACGTCCTCGTGCGGCGATCCCGAGAGGCGAATTTCGGTGGGGACGTTCCTTTCACCTAGTTCTTGCTACCGTTAAGCTGCGTGCCCAAGAGCGAGGCCGATCAATGGTTGCCGGAGAAGCCGATGCTTGCCGATTGGCCCGGACGTCCTCGTGCGGCGATCCCGAGAGGCGAATTTCGGTGGGGACGTTCCTTTCACCTAGTTCTTGCTACCGTTAAGCTGCGTGCCCAAGAGCGAGGCCGATCAATGGTTGCCGGAGAAGCCGATGCTTGCCGATTGGCCCGGACGTCCTCGTGCGGCGATCCCGAGAGGCGAATTTCGGTGGGGACGTTCCTTTCACCTAGTGCTTATTACCGTTAAGCTGCGTGCCCAAGAGCGAGGCCGATCGAAGGTTGCGGGAGAAGCCGATGCTTGCCGATTGGCCCGGACGTCCTCGTGCGGCGATCCCGAGAGGCGAATTTCGGTGGGGACGTTCCTTTCACCTAGTTCTTGCTACCGTTAAGCTGCGTGCCCAAGAGCGAGGCCGATCGAAGGTTGCCGGAGAAGCCAATGCTTGCCGATTGGCCCGGACGTCCTCGTGCGGCAATCCCGAGAGGCGAATTTCGGTGGGGACGTTCCTTTCACCTAGTGCTTGCTACCGTTAAGCTGCGTGCCCAAGAGCGAGGCCGATCAATGGTTGCCGGAGAAGCCGATGCTTGCCGATTGGCCCGGACGTCCTCGTGCGGCGATCCCGAGAGGCGAATTTCGGTAGGGACGTTCCTTTCACCTAGTTCTTGCTACCGTTAAGCTGCGTGCCCAAGAGCGAGGCCGATCAATGGTTGCCGGAGAAGCCGATGCTTGCCGATTGGCCCGGACGTCCTCGTGCGGTGATCCCGAGAGGCGAATTTCGGTGGGGACGTTCCTTTCACCTAGTGCTTGCTACCGTTAAGCTGCGTGCCCAAGAGCGAGGCCGATCAATGGTTGCCGGAGAAGCCGATGCTTGCCTATTGGCCCGGACGTCCTCGTGCGGCGATCCCGAGAGGCGAATTTCGGTGGGGACGTTCCTTTCACCTAGTTCTTGCTACCGTTAAGCTGCGTGCCCAAGAGCGAGGCCGATCAATGGTTGCCAGAGAAGCCGATGCTTGCCGATTGGCCCGGACGTCCTCGTGCGGCGATCCCGAGAGGCGAATTTCGGTGGGGACGTTCCTTTCACCTAGTTCTTGCTACCGTTAAGCTGCGTGCCCAAGAGCGAGGCCGATCAATGGTTGCCGGAGAAGCCGATGCTTGCCGATTGGCCCGGACGTCCTCGTGCGGTGATCCCGAGAGGCGAATTTCGGTGGGGACGTTCCTTTCACCTAGTGCTTGCTACCGTTAAGCTGCGTGCCCAAGAGCGAGGCCGATCAATGGTTGCCGGAGAAGCCGATGCTTGCCGATTGGCCCGGACGTCCTCGTGCGGCGATCCCGAGAGGCGAATTTTGGTGGGGACGTTCCTTTCACCTAGTTCTTGCTACCGTTAAGCTGCGTGCCCAAGAGCGAGGCCGATCAATGGTTGCCAGAGAAGCCGATGCTTGCCGATTGGCCCGGACATCCTCGTGCGGCGATCCCGAGAGGCGAATTTCGGTGGGGACGTTCCTTTCACCTAGTTCTTGCTACCGTTAAGCTGCGTGCCCAAGAGCGAGGCCGATCAATGGTTGCCGGAGAAGCCGATGCTTGCCGATTGGCCCGGACGTCCTCGTGCGGCGATCCCGAGAGGCGAATTTTGGTGGGGACGTTCCTTTCACCTAGTTCTTGCTACCGTTAAGCTGCGTGCCCAAGAGCGAGGCCGATCAATGGTTGCCAGAGAAGCCGATGCTTGCCGATTGGCCCGGACATCCTCGTGCGGCGATCCCGAGAGGCGAATTTCGGTGGGGACGTTCCTTTCACCTAGTTCTTGCTACCGTTAAGCTGCGTGCCCAAGAGCGAGGCCGATCGAAGGTTGCCAGAGAAGCCGATGCTTGCCGATTGGCCCGGAGGTCCTCGTGCGGCGATCCCGGAGAGCGTGTGGAGGATGGGATCGCGTACCTGTGGGATGGCGTACCTGTGGGATGGCGTACCTGTACCTGCTGGGATGTCATTATTGTGGGGAACCCGCGCGCTGTTGTGCATACCGTCAGGCTCCAACTTGTCATCTGGTCCTGGGGCCCCTAGTAGTGCTGGCTTGACCTTTCCAGAGCAGTAGCATGCAGCGCCACCGGAAATGCCAGCATAGTAGTAACGCCAGCATTATACTACGCAATTCGTCGCCTATGGTTGGGGGGAGCTTCCTTGGGCCGCCAGCGCCGGCCCGGTGTCCCCTCGCCTGCACCACTTCTGGAATTGCCCCCTTGCTCGTGCAATGTTCGGTTTTTCTGCCGGCGGTCTATCTTGTCGGGGGCGAGCTGTCTTGGCCGCGGCGAGCGAGGTCCCTGTGCCTACGGTGCGTTTCGGGGTGTCTGCTCAGGTGCGCTGGTCTTGCTGTGGTCCCCCTGCTTGGGTTAGGCCCGGCTTGCCTCTCTTAAGTCCAGGACATGGCCCCCGCCCCTTCTTGTCCTGGGTAAACCGGGCTTGAGGTCACCTAAACACTTCATTTGTTGCGTCGTGACGAATCTTAGGTCCCCAGCCTGTATGGTGAGGCGGCGTACCAGCATAGCGCATTCGCGCGGTTTTCTCAGCTGGCGCTGTCTCGCATGGCCCCCCGTCTGCTACCATACTTTTACAGCCAACCCAATTTGGTACCATGCACATGCTGCTATTCCTCTTGCGTTGTAGGGCAGTGTGAGTTGCGCTCGTGTGGCCCACCTGCTCTAAAAAACGCCCGTTAGAGGGATCCCTTGATAAGCATCTGCCAGGTGGCAATCCTGTCCGTTCGCGGCTGCTATTTCCCGGTCCATTTGCGATCTTTTTGCGCGCAGCTTCCCAGCCCCCGCTGTAAATTTCGTGTACTGGGGACTTTTATTCTGCTCCCGGCCGAGCGGAAATGCGGCCCGTCTCAGCTGTTTCTCCGGCCACTACATTTCGGCATCGGCGGTAGGATGTACGGGCTCGGTGCTCGTATAGCACGGTCTCGGCCCTCACGACATACGATCTCGGCTTTTTTCAGCAGGGAATGGCATGTCGAGCATCTTCCGCGATGCCTCCCGACGCTCGCTTGTAATTTTGCCATTTAGAAGTCTCCGTCCTGTAATCGGTCATTTGGCTCTGCGTTACGTCTGTGCTGCTCGTCCGACTCGTGTACACACGCTAAATTCGGCATCGGCGGTAGTTTCATACGGGCTCGTCTGTACAAAATCTCGCTACAATGGTCGCATTCTACAGGGCCACGTGGCGCCCTAGGCGCCGTGGTCCTCGTCCTCTTTTTGTGGACCTCGTCATGGGGTCGCGCAACTTTCTGTCCGCTTGCGGCGCAGTCTCTGCTCTCCATCGTCTCTCGTCTTTCGCCCTCTCTGGTACTGGCTGCTGGAGCTTGGGCGCGCTCTGGTGCTCGGCGGCGCTGGCGCCTCTGCTGATGGTCCTCGCTCCGGGCCGCGGCTCCTCCGCTCGCTACGCCTCGCGGACGGCTCCGTGCTCGTGGTCTTGCCCACGCTGAAGGCTCGGTTCTTGTGGAGGCAATGGACTCGACGGCTCGGTTGTGTGGGATGGCCATGGACCCGTTTCCGACTCGCTGTGGTGACTCTCGCCCACGTTGCAGGCTTGGTTTTGGTGGCTCGTGCTCGACGCGCTTCCCTACTCGGCGCGGATCTTGTTTCGTGGCCTGACTAGCGGCTTGGGCTTTTGGCCCCCCCGTTGCGCTCTCGCGCATCGCTGCAGGCTTGGTATTTGGTGGCTCGTGTTCGGCACGCTTTCCCTACTCGGCGCGGGTCTTTTTCCCGTGGCCTTTGAAGCGGCCTGGCCTTTTGGCCCTCATGGTTGTGCTCTCGCGCATCGCTGCAGGCTTGGTGTTGGTGGCTCGTGTTGGACACGCTTTTCCTACTCGGCGAGGCTCTTTCGCACTTGTAGCTTTCGGTTTCCCTGTCGACCTCGGTTCGGCTGCCTTTTCCCGACCAGTGAGGAGTGGTTTGACTTCGTCCGGTGATCTGTGTTGTGGCCTGGCCCATTGGGCCCGCCTGGTTGCGCTTCCGCGCTTGTAGCCGTTCTGGCTCCCATGTAAACCTCGCATTCTGCTTAAACAAGCTTTTTAGGGGCAGCGCGGTGCCCAAAATGTCGGCAAGAGTGCCGTTGCTGCGCTTCGCGGTTGTTTTTAGTCACCGGTCTTTTTCGCCCAAGAACGACAAGGAACACGGGACAAGCGCTGGTCGTGAAACTCAATTACTCAATTACGAAAGCGTTGGGCTACTTGGTAGCTACTGTAAAGTCCTCTCACCGTGATCAACACGCGCTTTCTCGACACGTGCGTGCCTTCACAGGCAACCCATGAATCAGACCGCCAAACGATTCGTCATGTGCGGCCCGACATCTTTCGCTACAGTCTATCGCACCACCAATCCCTTCTGCTTTTTGATTGTTTCCACCACCACGTTAGTGCTTCATTGCCGCTTCGGGCCTTGCTGCTATGACGGGCCGACGTTCGTCGTCATTACCCGACAGCGAAGACCTGAAGAGGTACCCACATAAGCCCTCCTCCGCGGTCTTAGCCGGCGCCTTCTCCTTTGTCAGGCTCAACAGGGCCACAGTAAGACAGTATTGGTCACGGGCAGAAGTCAGCAGAAGCAGGGGGGCAAGCAGCCGGCTACTGCCCACATCTTGCCCTAAGGACTCCTGCTACTGCACAATCAGCATTGACACTGCAGCAGAATGTGCCGATGAAGTAATCAAACGTGCGCTGCTTCATCCAGTTTAACAATGCGTGCACGCGCCTGTGCGGGCGCTGTGCGGGTCGGTGTCGTCCCTTTCCGTGGTGTTCCACGCCAGCCATCTTGCTGCTGAACAAAAAAATACACCGAACGCCACCCACCATGCATGCAGTGTTAAGGAAGTTGCGAGTCCTATCTGAAATTCACTCGCGATGCCCTAAAGCTGGCTACAGCCCTGCTACAGATCACGTTGGTGTGGCAAGTGTGGCGGCGGGCGGGTGCCCTCGGTGGTCTCTTGTAGCACTCCTCTTTAGCAACCTGGTTCAAACCCGCACCGCTGCGTGCAGGTGAAGGAGGGAATGGCCCCACGTCAGGTGTGGAGAACATGTATAACTTGGGCGCAGTAGTGATCGCTTCAAGTCCTGAAGGACGGCGGCGAACCTCGTGTGGACACCCTCACGAGTGTCGCGCCCCAGACATAGGCCCTCCCGGCCTGGCAGTAGGAGAGCTGGAGGTAGTTTACCTGAGGAGGTGCAACAGTCCAGCAGGGAAGGGTTCAACTTGCGCCACAAGACCTGTATGGCGGTGTGCCTGTAGTCCAGCCGTACAACCTAAATAATAACTGAAGTTATCATACCGTTCTCCACCTAACAATACTGGCTTGGAACTGAAGACGGTCAAACGGAAGATACGTAATAAGACCCGGGCTTACGCAGCTTAACTGCCAATAGGAGAGCCTCTCTCCGGCAGGCTCTGGGCTTGGGTATGGCCAAGCGCACTGCCCTTCCTTATCAGGAGCATATCCTGTGGTATGTGTTGTGCTAAGTTCGGGAGCATTAGAAGTCGCACGCATGGCATACTGCTTCGAAGGCACACGGTTACGACGAAAATCCATAACGTTATTTGGACCGAAAAATTATAGTAGCCCTCTTACGTAAGGCTGGCAGGCCTCCGAACCGTATAACCAAGGTTCCGAAAATTGTCATGGGCGGCAATTGCACCTACACTCTTTCCACGCTCGGCTCGTCGGACTCGCATGTATGCAAGCAAGTGTAGGGAATTATCGTGTTCGCAGCCCCAATTTACAAAACCCGCATTGCGCATTTTTGAAGTTGAACAACAGCAACAGCAATTCCCAATTGTGCACGTGCCCCTCGTGCCCCTCCCACGGAACCAACTTTGAGGGAAACGTAAGCTACTGATTTTCCTGCATATTGGCCGAGGCATCGTTTATAAGTTACGACCAAAAGTATGGAAATCGCTTGCATGCAGTACTGATCGTAACACGCATTGCAGTACGTTCTAGACTCTGGCGCCGATGCCGTCCAATAGACAACAGCGTAGGTAAGATAAGATCTGTTTTGTAGAACCTTTCCTGTTGTAGAAGGGATATGTAACCAGTAGTTGTGCAGCCGCCGTCCCTACCTTGCACTATAAGCGCGCGCTGCCAGTTTGCCTCCTGCCTCTATTTGTCAGGGGCAAATTGAATTCATACAATTGACGCCACTTAACTATGGCATTGTAAGCCTGGCGCTGTCGGGTAATGCTGCAAATTGGGGTTCATCACGTGCGCTGCAATGGTAACGCTTTGCTGGAGGCCGGTGTCAGAGTCTAAACCATCTGAGGTAAAATCCGCTAGTGCATGTAGATTGATTTCGTTCATCACCGTGTTTGTTAGGGGCTCAGGAAAGGGCTTCCATGTGGACCGGCCGTTCCCCTTCACTTTTTCTGAGCTCGACTGACTTCTATCGATTCGACTACAGATCCACAAACTTGAGGACCTGCGATGCGAGCTTGCAACTCTGGTGGGGGCTTGGCCGACCAGTCTCAGCATCTGCGCTGAAAAAGTGCTGGCAGCTTGTAACTGTACCCCGACCCTAGTCAGGTCAGTAGCGTAACATGTAATGGAATTGCCTATCCCTAATAGTTCCGTTATCCTGCTAGTATATCTGCGCGGTAGGCAGGTGGCATCCTTCCCAACCAGAGGTGTCAGTTATCTGGGGGCGAACCCTGAGGATGCTAGTTAAGGCTGTCGGTCGCAATGCATTACAACTCGACGTTCAATAACGTCAGTTTACTCCTTTGCCGTTGGGGCGCCCTACCCAACAAACCCTACCCTATCAACAACAAATCTAACGACACCCCTGCCAACGACTTTCGGGTTGCTGCGCCCATGCCTTACAGCATCCTCGGCGCATCTCAGAATGGTAGGACTCTGGCAGTGCTGGGTAGTTGTGGTCCAGATGCGGTGACCGCTCCTGCTGGCCGTGTGCTCCCAACACCGTGGTTGAGCGCCGTGAGTGAAGTGGAGCCTACCTACAAGAACTCGTGTGAAGCTCCGCACATCCCAGCCTTGCCGGCTGACATGATCACAACATTGACATGGAAGGTGCGCGGATGCCGGCTACTCCCTAACGGACGCCGTCTCCCTCAGGGGTAGCTAATATAGGCACGCCGCCAACGCAAGCCCGCCGGGTTGCTTCAGGGATCCAGCCCAAAATACAGTAGGCGCCCGCGCTAATGCCGTTGAAACAGTGCAAACTGGCTGTTTTTAGTTTCAAGCACGCGATGGCCAAAGCGCCCGGTGTAATACCGTTCGCTAAATGAACAATGCTGGAATTTGGAGCGGCAACCATGAAAGCACATGAAAGCGAGCCTCCCTCTCTTCTCCCGTACACTTGTCTGCTGTTTCATCGATCGATGTTTCCTCACGTACGAAGTTGCTCCTTCACCCGGACAGGATTTCTCCACCTGAACCATGCCAACCGCGTCCTTCCCCTTCCCTGCCCTTCTCTGCGTGTCTTATTTTGGCCCTTATTCCGAGGCGGCCTTCAGAGCGGCTCCCAGCTGACTCTGCCATACGAGTGGCACCAAATCCTCGGCCAGACGCGCTTCGCTGAGACAATGTCGCTGCATGCCACCCTCGAGCCGCTGATGTTAAACCGGCGCCTGGTCGGTGCGCTGCTTGTGGTGTCGTACGCCGGCGCGCTGCCGCAATGTCGTACCACGCGTGACACCATCGCCTCTGCCCCTTTCGTCTCCCCGGTCACGTGGACTGGCGGCGAGCGCACTGACGGGCCCCCGGCAGTCGCAACCAAGGCTTCTTCCTTCCTGAAGCGCTTTAAGAAACCCACGCCAGGAGCTGGGGCTCCAATGGCACCTGCCGCCCCATCCGCGGGTCTGCTCCGGGGCCTGGCCTCGGTGTTGTCACAGGCAGCTATCGGCCCGCATCTTCGGTCCGTATCAAGGGTGGGTTGGCAGCGAAGCGCAGGCGTGGGTTACAGACAGTAGACAGCCCGGTCGGGTTGTAGCTGCCAATGGTGGTGTTGGCTGGTTCCTTGAAGGAAAGGAACTTTGGTTTTCCCAGTGTCAGCTTGGGCCGCTGAGTGCGGCCGTGAACATGCCAGGGGAGCACCGACTGCCCCAATCCACTGACCCCCTCCTCCGCTGTCGCCTTCTCCGCAGGTCTGCTCAGCAGCTCAGTCCCTGGCCGCGGCTGCCAGCCTGCAAGAGTTCGCCTCCATCCTCACTTACACCGTCATCGACTCGCTGGCGGCAGACTTGCACATCACCCTCGCCGTACGGGTAGCCGTCGTACCACCGCTGTACGGTCAGCACGGCTTTTTGCTGCCCTCGGAAGAAAGCCATGGAGTGGGTTCCAATGCCGATTCGTTTGTCAAGCGCGCAGTGTCTGCTGTCCCAGCCGGCCTGGTGTCGCCTCGTGCTTTGGCTGCAGCTCGCACAATTAGCGGCCGTGGCTGCAGCTTCTCCGGACA
The DNA here is from genome assembly GCA_003116995.1 of Yamagishiella unicocca. Taxonomy (NCBI): domain Eukaryota; kingdom Viridiplantae; phylum Chlorophyta; class Chlorophyceae; order Chlamydomonadales; family Volvocaceae; genus Yamagishiella; species Yamagishiella unicocca. Next base: position 113,919 of record BDSL01000165.1, on the reverse strand, counting down.
GTCACCTGCATCGGCCTCGAACGTTATCTTGTCGGCGCCCAATAACTTGCAGCCTAAGGCTGACAGCAAGGTGGGGTGGCGTGCGATGTGACGTGTGGCACATTTGCTTGCATCGCGATGCAAGCAAGCACAGGGGTGCACACGTGAACGGCCAATCTTCGGGACGCACTTGTACGGCATCAAGCATGCACTTGTATACTGGGGGAAACCCACGAGCAGCAGTTGCGGTTGTAAAAGCTGACCTTGGCATTCCATCAATCAGCCCGGGGCAGACAAACCTGTACCCCCCTCACCTGTCCAAAGCAGCTTCGTACCATGCTACACCTGTTAGTCCCGCCCTGCCAACCCTAGCAGGGGTACAATGGCTGGGACGTCCGCTGACTCCTAATGCTGTTGCTAACAGCCTCTCTCTACTGTCCGTTTATTCCGCAGGCTACGCCCTTCGCACTGCCGTCCGCGCTGCTGATGCAGCTGCTGAGGCCCGCCAACCGTGCAGGCAACGCCTCCGTCCACGCGTCCACCCACGCTGGGAGCTGTTACAACTACTACAGCGAGGAGCCCACGGTGCGAAGTATCGTGACCAAGGCCGCCGGAGTGCAGCCGAGCGAAGTGCTGTGCAGCGACGCCCATCACGCCGACATGGCCAGCATGTGCAGCGTCACCACCACCGCTCGTGACACGCAGCTGCAGGTGCAGTGCAGTGGCGTCAGCGCCAGCGGCGCCAGTGCCAGCCTTGTGCCGGCCCGCAATGGCGGCGGAGGCCCCGTGGCGAGCGTGGTGGTCGCCAACCTGAACGCTTGGATGCAAGACATCGAGCGGCCGTCTTCTGACGTGTCGTTGCTGATGTTGAAGAACCGCTCGCCGACTCCGGGCCGCATGTCACACGGCGGTGGCGGTATGGGATCCGGTTCGGCTTGTCTGGTGGTTGTGGCTGGTAGTGCCGCGCCGCGGGGTGGTGGCTTGGCGGCCGCCGCCGCGGTTGCCAGCGGCAGCGCGCATGCCACGTGGGTGAGCAAGCAGGGTCGTCCTTCGAATGACTGGGTTCGGAACCTGGAGGCCTCCCTGCGGGGCGGCGTTGCCGTTGATTTCTCCACTCGCGGTTTGGGTTACCCCGGCGGCTATGGTGGCGGCAGCGTCAAGTTCGACAGCGGTGTGAGCTGCGGGCCCTGCGTGGCGCTGTACATCACGGCCCAGGAGCGCCTCCCGACGTCACTGCTACGCGCTGTCAAGGACAGGGCCCAGGCGCTGCTGGAGGTGGGTGGGTTGGCGAGCTCTAGGTGGGCTCTTGCGCGTCGAGGGGGGCATGCCTGCAGGGTCCGATCCGCGAATCTGTTCCGGTGAACAATTCCAAGATTTTGCTGCCGTCGGCACCTACCTCTCCGCCCAGCACTGGAACCAACACTAATGCTCCTCCTCGCCCACTTCCTTGCAGCTGCTGCTACCCGCCTGCCTCTCGTCCCTCTCCATGGGCCCTGTCCGTGCGGACGTGGAGCAGCTCGTCAGTGGCGGCAGCCCCGCCAATACGGGGCATGGCAGCAGGCGTAACCTGATATCTGCCATGGCGGCCGCAGCTACACCGGCGCCAAGCGCCTACCAAACCCCTGTGCAATTTTCTGCCATATCCGCAAGCCAGCTGCAGCTGCCGATGAGCCAAGTGGGCATTTGCCAGCCCAGCCCGCCCGCCAGTGTCGCGGGCGACATGCTGGGAGGCGCGTCATCAATGCGGCTTACGGCGGGAAATAGCGGCCTGTCCTCCAACACCGCGTCACCCGTTGGGGCTGAACAGGGCGCACTCGATTCTGACATCACGAAGGCTGGAGATGCTGGCGGCGTTGGAAATGGAAGCGGCGTAGGCGGGGTGCCCTCTCCCGTTACACGGAGCGCAGATATGTACCTCCTTGCGCATCAGAAGTGGCCGGAGCCGACAGCCCAGGATCCTTGCAAGCTGCCGAAATCGCTCATGGCGCCGCATTCCGCTCAGAGCCGCAACACGCGTGGCTCGCCAGGCTCAGAAACATTTGGTCTCGGAGCGGAGGCCAGTATCATGGCGTCCATGGATGTCACCAGCGGGTTCGACGATATGGTGACCAGCATGCGAGACAATCTGGATGTGTGGGTCAACAGCTTCTGGGAGATGCTCCGGGAGTCGCCAGTCAAGGCAGGCAACACACCAGGGTAAGCTCCGCCGCGTTTTGCGTGCATGGTGATGGTGGTGCGCAGCCAAAACTAGCTCGTGTTGATTTGGCTCCTTGCAGTCCGCCGCAGAGGTCTACCGCCTTCGTCCCGCCCAGCCATCTACCTACGCGTGCGCTCGAGCCTTCAGACTGCTGACACGTTCCCCACCAATGTGCCGCAATTCAGGTCGTACGCGGACACTGACCTGCGCTTCCTGCGCCTCTACCAGCGACTGGGCTCTGGTGGTGCTGCATCCGTGTTTGCAGGCATGCTTCTTGGGATGGATGTGGCGGTGAGGAAGGGGCACGGGGTGGGGGCAGGCCTGAGGAAGTGTAGTGGGGAGCAAAAACGATGTTCGGGGACAAGCAGCATGACTAAAAACGGACTACCGGGAGCAATAATGTGAACCTTTGCCTCGCAACAACCTGCCCTCATACATTGCTGCTCGCCACCCTGGTTCTCCTTTCATACACGGGTTTTCCTTGCAACCACCAGGTCAAGCTGATCCATCCACCACCAGAAGTCGACATGGATGCCCTGGCAAGTGCACGGGCCTCTGTCGTCACCCCGCACAGTGACACTCGTGCACAACCACAGAAGGCTGGGTCAGGCGGTGTTGTGGACGTGGATGAGGAGGAGGCGGAGGTGGAGCGCCTAGCGTCCTTGGCCGCTGCCGTGCGCCAGGCGCAGATGCGGGAGCTGATGCGCAGTGCGCGCGAGTGCGCGGTCCTCACGACGCTGAGCCACCCCGCCATCGTACAGGTGTGGCCGGCTGGGTGCGAGGTCGCGAGGTGCCATGCGGCACATACAGTGGGGCTGCGTGATTGCTGCGTGCACTGCTCTACCGGTATCCCCAAGCTGCGTTGTTGACGCGCCTTGGCACATCAACCATGTCATGTTGTCATCGGACTCCTCCTGCCGCAACCTCCTCCTACCCTGCTGGCCCGCCTCACAGGTGTACTCGTACCACACTAGGGTGCAGGTCATGCACACTGACGGACCCGACGGCCTGCCACGCCTGGTGCCTGTGCCACCCAGCAGCGAGCAAAGCGAGGGCACCGAAGCTCAGGGTAAGGCCGTAGAGGGCCGGGACGGCATGCTTTTGGCTGCACAAAGCCAGTGTATTGGCATTGTGGGTTGCTGCGCAACGTCATCACTGTTTACCCTGCTGCCGTTCCATCTCCCCCCGTCCTGTTTGGGCCTTCCTCATCTGCATCCATCTTTAACCACGCTTACCACGAATGTGTGCTTGCTCCTGTATCCCACGCAGGTCCTCTCCACTCGGTGCTGATCATGGAGGTGAGGCGGGGACATGGATGAGGTTACTCGGGCATCAAGCGGGTGAAGTGGGACCGCTGCCTGTCCATAGCAGCTTGGGACACAGTATGCCTAACTTCTTTTAAAGCCCGTTCCATCCATGCCCCGCAAAGCTCCACTCATGCACAATTTCACGGTGTCTGCCTGCCTCCCTGGTGCAACATAAGACGATGTGGCCTCTTACCGCACAACGCTGACTTGCGTTCTCCGCATCTCGGTCTCATTGCTACCCTTTGCTCATTGCTGCCGTTCCATACTGATGCCTCACTTCCCCTTTCTTCTGTCCGCTGCCCCTGTGCTCAGCGATGCGACCTGGGTTCACTCGCAGATGCTCTGGACAGTGGCATGTTCAAGAAAGCCATCCTGACCGCTGCCAACGTCGCCGTTTCCTCATCTGGTCGGAGCGCAAGCCGCCCTAATGAGCCCGCATCCAGGCGTACCGAGGTGCCCAGCACTTTTAGCTTCACCGCGTCAGGCGGTGGCAGCGCCATGCACGCCATCTATCTGACGCTGCTGGAGGTGGCACTGGCCCTGCGGCACCTGCACTCCTTGAACCTGGTGCACTGCGACGTGAGTCCGACTCGTGGCAAACGGGTGTTAGTACTGGCATCTATGCACGTGCGGACAACATGGGACTTTTCGGCGTGCTGCGGCCAGCTTTGCGCTGCTGTGTTCCTGGCCACCCTGACACATGTCTCTACGGTCCGAACCCCCTACCTACAGGTCAAGGTCGCCAACGTGCTGCTCAAGTCGTCCGCCAGCGACCCTCGCGGCTTCACGTGCAAGCTGTCGGACTTCGGGCTGGTCAACTTGCTGCAGACGGATGAGCAGAGAGAGGACGGCGGGGAGGGAGGCTCAGACACGGCGGTCCCATCAGGCCCAGTCAAGCCCTGCATGCGCAATGAGGACGCGGCAGGCACGGTAAGTGATCCAATGACCCCATTGGCTTCGGGATGGGTTGAGATGACGATATGGGTTGGGCGGCATAGCATGCAACACAAACTCGCGCGACGGTGGTATCTAGTTGGGTAGTATCGCAACATGCGCATATCGATTTATAGGCGTGGAGTCAGGTATGGTCGCCCAGGGATGTGTTCCCGCCATCAGGGCTCCAGCACATCCTTGGATATGCTTCCGCACCCTCTTCATTTCCCTTCCCCGTTGCGCCCCTCCCTCTCTGCCCTAACCCTCCTTTCCTGCTTTCCTTCCTTCTGATAGGTTACCCACCTGTCGCCCGAGTGCTTCACGCCAGGTGCGCGATGTAATGTGGCAGCGATGTGGGATTGTTGGGGAGTGCCTGGGGTTGGTTGAGGCACCGGGGTGCATGGACACTTACGGTTGACTTCGGCGCCATTTGTACACTGCGTAAAGACCTAAACAGCGAACAGCACCCGTGCGACTGTTTCTCTGGTTTCTTCCGTATTCTTCCGTACGTCGCATCTGCCTCCCGCCATAAATTGTGTCCTTCCTCCTGCCGTTCTTCCCATAGGCAGTAAGCTTGACCAGTCAGTGGACATCTACGCGTTCGGCATTGTGATGTGGGAAGTCTTCACACGCAAGCCGCCGTACGCCGAGTTTGCTCCGGACTTTGAGGTGTGCTGTGAGCGGCTCTGAGAGGCGTTGGCGGGGTATATCCGGCCCAACGTATGTTCAGCACATGGCTACCCTGTGGCTGCAGGCTCGTGCCAGCCCAAAGGCCGCCACAGTGATTAGTAGTGTATCATGTGCATGGCTTCCTTGAGTACCGTATGGCACCCTGGCTTCCTGGTAACACGCAGGAACTGCCGACACGCGTGATCGAGGGCGTGCGGCCGCGCTTTCCGTCGCATTGCCCGGCCCCCTTCAGGTGAGTCGCGAAGACCGCTGTTGCGGGTTGGGCATAACTCCGACATGATAGCAGAACATAAGATAGGGCTTGTGGCAACCTTGGCTGGCGAGTCATTAGTCATAGCCAGGTCTGCTGTAGATTTACTGCAAGTTAGGGCAGATTGTCGCTCCTCGTCAGCATTGGCGCTCGGGCACCTGACCTCATCCCACTTTCTTCATCCGCAGGGCCCTGGCGCAGGCGTGCTGGAGCGGCGATGCCTCCCGACGCCCGACCGCCGCATCGGTCGTCACGTGTCTGCAACACTTGCTGGAGGCTGGCCAACACGCCTCTAGGGTCTGATCAATGCAGGAGGATGAGAGTTCATGCATATTCACCCTCTCCAGCCTGCAATTTGTGCTCGGCTGCGAGGGGCTGGCTGTGACATAGAAATGGTTGGGATTTTCCTGTTTGCGCCATAACTGGTGTCAGCGTAGTAATGTACTACCGGTAGTACGCTGAGGAATAAAGCCCGTCGACTAGACCGTCCGCTTTCTTATGGACAAGTTGTTTTTGTAGTCCGATCGCAATTAGTAAAATTCATTATTGCTAACGGATTATGTACCTGTATAGGGGCAATTTGCGATGTCCCTAGCAGGTCACGTGGGAGGCATTTTCCAGCCTATCTCCCACCGGTCTTTCCAAAGCTGTCGCTCATATTGCGGCTCTCCTTTGGGTGTTCGAGATGTGGGTCGTGAAAGGCTATCGTCGGGATGGACCGACGTTTGCCCCGACCATTACTATTGCGGCCTATTGCGGAGTGATCATTGCCTGGTGGTTGAGTGGAAGCATCGGTGAACGGCTGTCGGGATTACTCAGGTGCGCAGTGCCGTTAGGTACGCACGCATTATTGTTCTCAGGGCTGTGGCGAGGATCCAAATGCATGCCCTCTGAATTCTTTTGCGGCGCGTCATGCGTCGGATTCTAGGTACGGAGGGATTTTATCCAAGCAAGATGGCTTCAAGGTTGATGCTGGTGCATTGAAGACGGCTAGATGCCGTACATATGAGGTGCTCTACGTGCGCGGATGCGTGGTGGGCGCCTTATGTGCTCCAGACCAGGAGGGAGGCGATTAGCGGGTCGCACGTTTTCAGCGGTGCAGCCACGCAGCATGGGTAAAGTGGCGCAAGCATACTCATCCATCTCCTGCAGCTAGAGAAGGCTAGGCCGGACGTGAGTACCGCACTATGCTCGGCCTCGATGACGGGGCGGCGGCACACTTGAACGTCCTGGCTCGTATGCTCCCCCTGTCGTGCTGCTCGATTGTAGAGGAATACATGTGGCAACGTGCGGCTGCAATCAGGACGCCGTTGGCGGCTTCATGGCTTGAGACTGTGAGAAATGACGCGGTACGTGGTTGCGCGGTGCAAGATTTGTTACCGGCAGGGCACTAACGACCTTTTCTGTCGACGCTGGTTGGGATGAATCCAGTCACAAAAGAGTACTTAGTAAACCTTGACGACCGGTGTTTGATTTGGGCAAGGAGAATTGTGTCGGCTTCCTACAGATATAAGGACCTGGTGAAGCTTGATGTGGTAGGTCGCATGTGTGACGACCGAAACACCTTTCTTTCCCAGTCGCTCGCCACCTTGGCAATGAAAGTCGACTAGGTGTAGGAGGTGGGCGAATCGATGTTGACCGCCGCCGCCAGGGTGGAGATGGTCCTCGTCTGTCAAGTGGGGCGATTAGCGTCTCGACTGATCGAGGCCGGAAGGATGCCTGTGCCAGCGTGGATGCACCATGCTTCTGTTACCTATAGCGGACCGTGCGCCGTGATGTCGATGAGCAGCTGATAACAGATGATAAGGCGATTGCGTGACACATTGTAATAAAACCGGGAGATGGCGCAGGCGGGTCATGGCGTAGGTGCGTGTGCAAAAGCCTCCGCCGTATCGTGCGCTGGGTGCCTTGTGATTAGTGCGTGGTGACTGAGGAAGCAAGTGAGTAAGTGCCCCTGTTACGGTATCAGCGTAACCTCATCCTGGACAGGAGCATACGGGCTTGCCAGACGCGTCGGTTGTAGGGAAGTAGGACGGAGTGTGACTGCACTAGACTGCACACTGCTGGACGCGCACATCAGCGTGTATGTTCAGTGTGTGGTTCCAGCTCCAGTCCCATTTCCTGCGGTCTCTTTTGCTGCCATTGCTTGCGACGACGCTTGCGACCTCTTGCGACGACCTTGCAGGTAAGGTGCGATACAGCTTAGTGTCTCGTAACCAGCCGAGTGTCACCGAGATAGGGCACTACGCTTTTGCCCCACATCGTTTGGGCGGCTGAATTTACGTGCCTGCTTACACGTCCCGTTGTGGTCATTGTTGTAAACCAGCGCGTCTACACCGGTTACGGAGCTGATTTGGGCACATTTGTTGAAATAGACGCCTGGCTAATTAGTTTTGCGCCAAACAGGGCCAAACCACCCCCGCGCCGAGTCAAGGATGGGCTCAGTTTGCAACATGCTCGTGTTGCACCACATATGCCGCGATGTCCACTACAGGCTGCCAAACCCCGCAACCCCGGGTAGGACCGATGGCGGGCCTCTATGGGCAATTGTTGCAGCAAATGGATGCGCGCTTTCAATATTGCAGCACAGCAGCTGGATCAGCAAGCATATGTCCAACCTATACGCTAAAGTAGGCAAAAGGCAGCGGCCACGAGCAGCCCAGCCATGCCCAGCCAGCAGCGGCCGTACACCATAGCACGCGTGCGCATTTGCGCTGCAAGCCTACACTACTTGCATGGATTCAATTTAGCCTGCTGAAAGTCATCGCTGTTGAATTGATTTCTCGCTTTGAAAAATGAAGGTTACTTCGAATTAGGAGGCAACGACCCATGGACCCTTTCAGGTCGGCAGGGCCGGCATGGACAATCTACACCGCAGCCTGTCAAACATGCTCACGAAGGGTTGCCGTTGAACCCGAAATGAGGAACGGTAGTGCCGATTCCCTTAGTTCGAAAACCTATTGTTTCGAGGGCAAGCTTCCGACTACATGAAGATGGCAGCAAACGATAAGCACCAAAAGCTTGCAGTCGCAAGTATGCTAGCGCTAGAAGACTTTGACAATCGTTGCAAATTTCTATGTTGCCGTACAGGTTAAGCCCGGCTAGGGGTCACTTGGCGATATGGCACACTAGCCGTGCACTGTCATTGATTCTTGGGACTACGAATCCTTTCCGTCGTCAAAATGGCGAGGACGCAGTTGCTGAGGCGCTTGCTGCCCTTTCCGGGGAGCTCTGGCCTGCTTCCTCAACCGTGTAACGCTGTTCCCATAGGTGAGTGAATATGGAAGATTAACTGCTACCCAGCTCCTTTGGCGCAGCTCTTTCAGGCGAACCCTGCTCCGTTTGCTGCCGCAAACCCGTTTGGAATTGCACACCGTTCAGGTCTGCAGCAGGATTTCGCATTTTACAGCAACAGCAGCAGCAAGGAAGATGAGCAGCGGCCAAACAGCTTTGGGGAGGCAGCCCCAAGCCCTTCGCTAGTGCAGCTTGCGAACATCATCAACCGGCCGATGCCGGCTTCGATCGGAGGCTCCGCGTCCAGCTTTGCAGCCTCGCCTCTTTTGGGTATGCAGGCGCGGAGACGTGTGGGCGCGTTGGCCAGCCTGCGGCGGTCGGCAGTGCCGATGCCAGGCACAGGCCCCACAGCCTCGGTCCGCACATTCTACACGGAAGGAGAAATCTTCGGGACCACTTTCATGTATACAACTAATATGATGTTCTGGGCTGGCATCGTGGGCGCGGTGGCTTTCAGGCGGAATCTAATTATCTTGCTGCTGAGCGCCGAGACGGTCATGCTTGCTTGCAACATGAACTTCTTGTTCACGGCGGCGTACCTGAACGACATTACGGGAGCTATCATGTCAATCACCATCACCACAATTGCCGCCTGCGAGACAGCCATCGGCTTGGCGCTGTGCGTGGCTTACTTCCATATGCGCTCCGCAACGGACGTGGAGGCTCTAAACATGCTGAAGTGAGCGACACAGCGCCACGTGTGGCGGCTTAGTGAGGCCAGCCTGCATGGTTTGGCATGGCATGGGCCACGTGCGAACGCGTTGCGCGGTGTAGTGTGCGTTGATGCCCCGGGAGCGCTACGTACGGCGCTCTGCAAAACCCACGGAGGGTGCACATCTGCTGTAGGTGCGGTTCCTATTACATTAGCGTATATGGGCTGCACTGCGGCGGGGCCCAACGGAGTGAATATGCTGTCTGTCTCACGCGCCAGCTTGGATTGGCTTATCAACAACGTTCATGGGGGGGATTTTCGACTTACGCCGATGGGTTTGGCTTCATGCGGGTACTTTGCGTAATGGGCGACGGGTTTACCTTCATGCGGGTTCGTTGCGTGATGCTGCAGCGCCATCGCATTGAGGATCGTGGCGGTTGGGAGGAATGGCGAACATGTGCTGGTGAAGCACATCAGAACATTGCCCATTACCCTAGTTTCTTGCCGAAGGGATTACAACGGGCATGGATCGCCTAGACGGGGTGGTAGGTGCACGTTCAGCAGCTCATGGGCGTCATAGGTTGTTGAGTGGACTGGATGTGTAGCTTTTCTGTAATTTTTGCGATCTTTTGGTTTCATGCGTACCCCTGGTGTCGACGGAGTAGTTCAGCAGAAATGCGTATACAGGCGGCGATAAGACCGCTATAGAGGTCCTATATCAGAACGGCTCCTCACCGCACCCAAGTCCATGTTACCTAGGTAGTCAGGCATCTAGAGACACGTATGTAAGGGTAGTTAGGCAGTCGTCCGACTTCCAGCACTAGGCGAAATATAGTAAAATGGATTGATACACAACTGGCGGTGCATGGGCAGGCACGGGCCATCATGCAGCCACACGTAGCCGAGGAGGTATCATCTCTCTTATGGCTAAAGAAGCGGACTGAGGATATGTTATGGCTCTTACAGCAGAGCATCAGCTGAACGGTACCATGCTTACGTATCGTACAGCTAATGATACATTGAACTCTAGTGGTACTTGTCACGCCAACTCAAAACCCCAGTAAAGACTCAATATAGTTTGGCACGGTTGGTTTTGTAGCACTGGCGGTGAAACGATGCAAGGAAGGCCTTCTGGATTACCGTAATCAGCTGCAGTCTGTGCTGGTCAATTGCGTGTCAAACTGTCAGGAGGTTGGGTAGAATCATGCAACGGTTGCAGTGGTACAGAAGTCCCTCCTGGCTCACACCGGCACATCCTCCCTTCCACATGTTGCATTCACCTTTTTCTTGCTGCACGTGTTCCTCTATGTCGTCACGTTGAAGCTGAACCGTACGAAACGGCAGTCCGAACAGACAACGCGTATTTAATATATTATGCGCGTGGTTACTGTATACAAGGCCCTAACGGCCTTGTCCGCGGTATATAGCCCATGTGGCACTGAACATGGTCTCTTACATGGTGCCAGGCTTTGCCAGGTCACGGTCCTAGCGTGATGAAGGAATGCATCGGCAAAAGGCATGGGAAGTACAGGTAAGGTAGCAATGCTCGAAGCACCCGACTTCCTCAGCGCTTCGGCTATCCCCTCATCTGTCCACAGCTTTAGACCAGCGCCCCGTACTTGATGCTGCTGGTACTGGCCACGGACCAACAGTCCTAGGGGTGCTTGCGTCCGTCGCTGCAAGCGTGTAGGGACGACGAGTTACTACAAGTGCATAAATAGGAGAATACACTTTTCCATCCAAACTGGTGGCCGCTTGCTTGTCAGACGCGCAGGCCGCGTGCTAAGCCTGCGGCGAGTTGTATCGCGTGGCACGATGGCTTTTGGGATAGCCCCGGCCAACTCCGTATCCCTCAGGACTCGCCACCCCCCCTTAGCCGGGCCGCAACCGCATACTCCCCGCTTAAGGCGATCGCTACACAACTCGGCACGAACACGCGACCAGGCGAATTAGTAAGCACGACAGGAGCAGCCCCGGTGCGCGACCAAAAACGTTTACTCCTCCATTCCCTGCGCATGGCGCATCCACAAAGACTCCAGCTCCACAGCCGATGACCGGTATCCTCAACGACAGGGTTCCGAAGTTCCTCAACGTCTGATGCTGCTGTTGCAGTCAATGGCACCTCCGTACTCTAAACAGAGCACGAATGCGTCCGGGGCGCCGCCTCGGCTGTGATGGAGCAGCAAGCAGCACGTCATGAAGTCACGGGGGGTCGGCTCCGGTCCCCACCGTACCCATTAATCCGCAGTATCTCCACCAGCCATAAGCCCGCACATGCGGCATGGCCCAACCGTACCACGGCCATCCCGACTCCACCTTCCTTCGCAGTAGGTAAAACGTCCTCGTCGGCCGCAACGAACACGTTCCTGCCTCCCAAGGATTTATCATAAAGTTGAGACGTAAAGAAATTCGTTTCGCCTGCTCAGGCGCGACCACGTGACACACACATTCTCCTCGCGCCTGGTTCAGCCAGGCAACAGTTGTCCAAAACGGCAATTGCCAAGCTTGCATGTACGGCCAGGTACGGCCGGGATCCACCGTACTGGTTAGGTTCAGACGCACCTGACCCATGCCTCACGCAGTTCATCTGCCGCCAACCATGCCGCTGTCCGGATAGCTTTGCAACTGCAACACCCAATACGGTAAAGCAGGAGCCAGCGAACCACGAGCCCCAAGAGATTGGTAATGGTCTAGAAACCCGTGGGCGGAGGCGGGGGAGGAGGCGGCACCGCCGGGTCCGTCGAAGCGAGCAGCTCGAAGAAATCGACCAAACTGAGCAGGGATATGGCAACCAACGCCACCACCACGGCACCGCACAAACACAGCGGGCCTACCCGGTCATCGAAATGGACGGCGCGCTTCTTGGCAATGTTGGTTGCGCGCCAGACAAAGATGTACAGCGCGTAGCAACACATGGCGATGCCGAGGGGCAGCAGGATCAGCGCGATGAGCTCCACCATGTGGCGGCTGACCGTCGCGCCGCTGCTCTCCGGCGTGTCGTCGGTCTCGGAGCCGGCCGCAAAGCCCAAGAGCGCCGCGCTGACCGACCCAAGGGTCACCGCCATGTGCAGCCACGCCAGGAAGGTGCGCTCGTTGGCGAAAAAGGTCTTGGGTTCGATGCGCATGGGCGCGGTGCGCAGGGACCCGCCCGTAGGGGGTGGCGGCACCAGGCCCAGCAGGCGAGAGAAGAAGCCCGGCTCTCCGCGCCCTCCGCCGCGGCCAGTGGAGCCCCCGCCGAGGGCCTGAGCGCGGAAGCCTGCGTGTGCGGGTGTGGGGTGTGGGGTGGTATAACAACTGTTGGCGCGAAAAGGACAGGACAGTTGGCGCATGGGCGGCGGACACCTAGTTTGCGGGTGTGTGGTGGGGTGGGGCAACACACGGCACCAGAAGCTCATGTCAATGGGACTGTACATTTGTAGCAAGCCAATGTGCGCGCTGGGCTGTCCAGCAAGCGCGCAAGCCACGGGATAGACGACACGCTGTGTGTCTGTGGAGCCAGAGAAACGAAACATCCGCGCACCAGAAGCCGCGCTTCAAATGCGGCTGGCAATACCAGTAAGGGGATGCAAATTAGTCGCCAGCGGTGAAGCTACCAAGGGCAGAAACGTCTCGCGAATTGACATCTCGGCGTCACCGCGCGTCCAACGGCTTCGGGGCCTCAATAAACAAGTAGCACGCCCAGGAGTCGGAGTCGTCCATATCCTGTGCCCGGGCACGGGCACGACACGGAACCCCGCAGCCCATCAGCGAGTCAGCTTACCCTGCACTTGGGTCGGATCCGGCATTAGCTTCAGCGTGGGCTGCTCGCCCAGCAGAGGATGCGTCAGCTCCTCCAGCTCCGGCGTGTTCTTGGCGCGCCGGGTGCGGGGCTTATTCCGTGTGGTGGCGGGGACGGTGGCGCCCGCACTGGCGCTGGTGCTGGGGATGTCCTCGGGCGCAGGCGTAGGGCCCTCCAGCGGCGACGGCGCTGACGCCAGCATGGACGCGCGCACCGACTCGTCGTCCACCCAGTACGGCACGGCCCGCACGTCACCGGGGAAGAGCGTGGCGGAACCGTGGATGAACTTGGAGAACTTGTGCACCTCCGTCAGGTAGCCCGAGTCCAGCAGCTCCTGGGGAAGGGTGCGCGTAGGGCCGGGAGCGGGAGCGGGAGCGGGCAGGAGTGAGGGGTGGTGTGAAAACCGGTGACACGAAAAACGACAAGATAGTGGGCGCATGGTCGGCGGTGAGGGGTGGGGGCGGAGCCAGGTAGAGCGACGGCAAGGGGGGGGGGGACAGGAGCGCCATTGATCGAGACGCGTGCTGGCAGGGACTGAAGATGTGCGAATGATAGGCGGCCACCTGGACATGTTTGACTTCGAGGACCGGTATGTGCCGTACACCAGGGCGTGCGAGTGGCCCAGTGGCCCCTCCTCCGTACAGCGCTGCAACCCTGTCGCGGGCTTGCTCTTTCCCTAAAACCCGCGGCCCCATTACAGTGTGGTACCGTGCCGTACCAAATGCCGCAGGGCGTCTGGTGGCTATTAAGGAATGGTTTCTTAATGGCCTCCAGGTGCCCTGCGAAGCCAGCTTCCTCGACAGCGCTGTTCCGTGTGCTGAAAGCACGAACTGAAAGGGGATGCCTGAGTCCTCCCCCCCGCTGCCGGTGCCAGCTGTGGAGCAATCCTGCTCCGGAACCCTCACCTGGACCCAAGCGGGCGAGGTTTGGCCCTCCTGGAGCGACAGCTTCACCTCCAGCACGGCGTGCGGGAAGCGGGTGATCTCCGTGCGCATGACGGGCAGCGCGGGGTCGCGGTACCAGCGGCCCGTGGCGGCGCACGAGGGGCCGTCTTCGGGGTTCTCCTTGATCATGCACAGGTTCGTGTCCAGAGAGATGCGCACCGTCGCGTCGAAGGGGATCTGCGCGGCGGGAGTGGCGAGGAGATCAACCTCGTTGGGCAGCGCAGGAGAAACAGAAAGCGACGCCCAGCCATACGATACGATACCCAGAAGCGACCTCCGGAGTGTCGTACCGAGGCACCTCCCCACCCCTCCCACGGTCCCACCGCCAGGTGCACTAAGCACGCGGACACCGCAACAGCGGCGCACCGTGCAACCCTCGCACCAACCCAAATCCCCACACATGGAGGCGCCCCCCCCCCCACGCAGCCCGCGCATCCGCCCCACCTGGAATGCCGTACGCATGTACTGCGTTCGGACGAGCGGCTTAAGCTGCTTGGAGTCCACCGCCTTGTACACCTCTGTGAACAGCGTCTTGTAGGACTCCTTCTCCTCCTCGCTCAGCGTCTTGCTCTTTTTCGCAGCCACCGCCTCCTGGTCCATCAGCGCCTGCTCCAGGGTGTACTCCCCGTCCATGAAGGCCACCACCTGCGGGCACCGGCAACAAACACACACCCAAGAGGACGCATCATACTGATTGTCGCACGCTTTTCATCCGCCTTTCGCCGGTTGCACGCGACAGCAAGTCAGCAAGCGTGCTGTGACGCTCTCGGAACTAGTGGTAAAAGAAAAAAGGAGGGACGACGTGCGGTAACGTTAGGCAGCTTGACGTCACACCGCAGCGTCCTGATTAATGCGGTTGCGATGCGTTTCTAAGTGACGCGCCTGGCTTCATACGCACCGTGCACACGCTGTGGGGCCCCCGGCACCTGCACCTCCATTCGTTAGAGATCCCCGATCGCCTTCGCGGCCAGTGCCGTATCCCCGCGCCCCGACATGACTCCCGCCGCACCTTGTCGCTCGGCAGCGTGAAGCGCTCCTTGACCGACTCCTCGCCCTTCCAGCTCTCCTTGTGCGTCTTGCGCTCGTAAAACACCATCGTGGGAGGGTTGCTGCCGTACCACCTGTATGACGGGGGGAGACGCATGGAAAGGCCGTGACGGTGCAAATCAGGACGGGCACGAAGGCTACAAATGACTAGACATGACAGGCGGGGCGCATTGGAGCCCTTTCGCCGCCGGTAGACCAGCCCTGCAGAAAAAGCTCCCGAGCCTAAAGCGAGGGCTACGACAGGGCCAAAAGCTGATACTGTACGCGGTGTACGGTGCGGCAACCCAGGGCTATAATACGGCAAGGTGGACCGGGATTACGCGCCTACGACATGGCCGCATGTGAAGACCAGGAGCGCCTACCTGATGCGCAGGGCGATGGCGCCGGGCTTCTTGTCGAGGCGGCCGTGGTACAGCTCGAGGTTCGAGTTGTCCATGTAGACGGAGTTGATCAGCTGTGGCGCATGGACGGCGGTGGAGGGAGGGACGGCCAGGCGAACAGGAGGGTATTAGTAAACGAATTTTACAATCCGAGGGTGGTTGCGGGTGGGGTTGCGCCCCGCACGATCAAGCCAGAGGCAAGGGCGGCTTCAGCGTGTTGCTTCAGCGTGTATCGTTTGTGGTGTCATTACGGCACGTGGGGAAACCCTACGACTAGTTCCAGATCGCACCTGCGCATCGCCCGTGACGTTCTTATTGTCGAACTGGAAGACGGGCAGGTGCTGCAGAACGTGGTGCTTGACGGTTGACACGTCCTCGTTGCGCACCCAGTACTTGGTGGTGCTGCGAACGAAGCCCTGCATCGCGAGCGGAGGCCGTGGGGGTCGAGATGAGACCCGGAGGTAGGCACTTCACAGAGGAGTTAACCCGGCTAGAAAACGTTCGGGACACTCCTTGGATGCTGCTGGAGAACGTGGTTGAGTATCCAAAGCCCGAGGTCAGGCTCCGGCCCCGGCTGCTACGCCTAGACGAACAACCATGAGCACCCCGAACTGTGTCGCGAGGCCGTGGGGGGGGCCATGAAGGGAGGCCGTGAGGAAGCTATAGGAGACCGCGGCGCAATTAGCATTGGGCTTGTTGGCGGGTTGGGACTACAAAGTTCCAGGCGACAGGTTTAGTGCCGGGCTGCACGCAGAAAGGATGCCCGGCAGGAAGGATGCCTCCTTCACTCAAGGAGGTCCCCTAACCTTCGCTATGCAAGCCTAGTCATGCTGTGCGGACAAGCGGCATGACCATCCCCTCACAAGCACTTGCTCGTCGGCGTGCCAATCCGTGCAATGCCCATGCGCCAAATAGCCATATCCGACGGCGCATTTTTTTCGGCGCCCGCCTCGTCCCTCCCAACGTCGCACGCCTTCGTCTCTCCCGAACCCATCCAGTACTCCATATAGCCGCTGACGGCCCCCAACGGCTTCCAGAACTGGCAACGACCGGTGGTTGCTGTCTTAAACACCGGTGCGCTCTAGTAGGCCATTTTGGAGCGGGCAAGGCGCCAATAAGTCGTCCGCAGTCGAGCCGCCATATACCAGCACGGCTGGCTTCGGTCCGTTGTCGCCCCACCGCCTGCACGTGGTATCCGTACCGCCCTGCCCCGTACGTTGCGCTTTATAGCAAGCGGACCAAGCCCGCTCTGAAACCCGCATCACAAGGCCCACCGCACCTGCGCCGCGTCCTCGTTCTTCTCGCCGGACGAGTCCCCGCGGAGCTTTGAATAGATATTGGACAGCGACACCAGCAGATCCGAGTAGTTGCCCTGGACCCACGGCTGCTGATGCAAGTGGGCCACGTAGAACTGGCGGCACGGCGCGTGCGGCAGGCACTTGTCGTGCTTCTTTAGGATCTTGTGGAAGCCCTGGGGGAGTGGGGGAAGACCCCGGGTCAATCCGACTGCCAGTGTGGAGCCGCGCAAGGTCTGCGGGCTGGCCGCGCGGGCCAACGCCGGTGCTTTCAACACGTTGGCGCTCACCAAGCAGGCGTGCCATGATCGCAAGCACGCATCCCACCCTGTTCTCAACCCGGTTCTTGACCCGCGGGTGTCCTGTCAACCCGCCCCTGGACGTACCAGGTAATTGATGTTGACGAACTTCTCCAGGGCCAGGAAGTCATCGCCGATGCGCTGAGCTTCCTAAGCGGGTCAGAAAGCGGCAAGTGGCCGGGATGGTCAGATGGCGTTTTGAATAGCAATAGCGCCAGCAGCCGAGGAGGTATGCCTGCCACGGCATGATTTCTCAGAGATAGGCCACTGATAGGACACTGGCGTTTCATGACGAGAGAGGACGCTCCCGCCGCGAGATGTAGCAGAAACATTGGTCGGCTGCATTCAGTTGGCCACTAGGCGAGCTTGGAATGGATTAGCAAGAATCCACGGAGCCATGCTGTCCGGCATGATGGGCATGCCGAATCAAGTTACCGAACTACGCAGGGAATGGGTACACCCAAGGACCACGGGCCCAAATCCTCACAGCCTGAACTAGAAATGTCTTCCCCGTAAAGAGTCCTCACTGTAGTTTGAGGGGGGGCCACCCACGCCTGTCAAAACCCGCGTGCCTGTAAGAGCTCGCCCTTCTTGTCGGGAACAGTTTCCTTCTCTGCCTTGGAGTTTAGGTTCTTCAAGCTGGCCCGCATCTCCTCCACAAGCTTGTTTGTGAACTTGTTGACTTTCTCAACCTGGGTGGGATGGGTACCATTCTCGTTACTAAGCGCGCCCCGGGTGGACCAGCTAGACGCAGGAGACAGTACCATGCGACACACATCCCGTCAATTAAGGCTCCGACCCATAGGCTGGCAGCATGCGGTGGGCGGTGTCGGCATCAACGGTAGCTTACATCCCGCTCCAAGCGCCTGAAGAACAGCTCTTGACTTGAGTCCTTGGTGTTACTGTAGCGTTGCACCGTCAGTGAGGTTGTGCGGGGCGAGAAGCTGGCCTCGCCAGCCGTCTCCGCCTCCTTCTGACACTTTTTAATCAGGTCCTTCAGACCCTTGTAGTCGATGTAGAAGTCGTTCCATTCTGGCTTAACCTTGCTCTCAATGTACTTTCCATACTTCATTCTTACGGTCGGGCACTAGCCCACGAGAGAAATAGTGTCTGGGCCAATCGCTTGAGGTCGCAAGACGTCTTTGGATACATGCAGGCTATCCCGCCAGTGGTGATTATTCTGCACACATTGATACTTCATCAAAGGAGCTATACAAATATGCCCCACGCCTGTACGACCAAAGATGCCTTCCGCCGTCGGCTAGCCATACACCGGCTAGCAAGCAATACGGTGGCCAGGGTGCCCGAAGCTAAGGCTTCGACTAAAATCAACTGTGCAACTCGACACATGGCCGTCATGCGCTGTGCATGTACTGCGATAACCGCTCACGCGGATTTTACGAGCGCGATACACGAATCCCGGTTTGGGCATCTTCCCTGCGGTTCAATTCCCCAGCATTTCCCCTTGCTGCTTGTCGCATACAAATTATAGAACCAATGCAAATTGCCACCGCTGGCGTGGTTTTAGCTCGGTGCACGCTCGACGCGACGCAGGTGCCCATAATTCCATTAACGAAGACGAACGAAGCCCCGTAATCAGGATCAAGGGCACTAGCGTGGAGCCATTTTGATGCATTGAAACTAAGCTGGCTTTCCATCTCATACGTGTGCTGCACTCCTGCCTCATCGCCACAGTTCAGCGTGTCGTGTGCCGCTGCTAACACCCTTCATGCCTGACAGGAATTGAAAGTCAGATTGGACGGAGTGGACGGAGACCGGGGAAATTGACATCAATCAGGGTGCCAGAGGAGGAGGTCTATACACTACCAGTGTACCCTGTCCAGGTCTGTCAATAAGGGTTACAGGGCGCCAACAGGGGCTGGCTCAACATCTAGATGCTGCCTGGGGCATCCCCGATAAAGCAGAAATTTGCATTCAGCTCGTACCAGAGAACAGTTTTACACCGCGTCAATCTCAACCAAGTGCCCGGCTCGTCAAGCGTAGCACTCAGCTCCCAGTCAGAGCAAATCAACAACGCCGTGCCCAGAACGCCAGGGCTGTTGCGATCCATGGCTTGGGAATCCCCAAGGAGTGATCACCGAATTTGAGCTTGGCCAGACCCAAGAGACAGACATCTGTAAATAGGAAATGACACGCCCGTCCTCCCGCTCACCAATCCGATCGACACATGGACCTGGGTTCGAAACACTGGCACACAGAACGACGCTGGGGAGTAAGAAAGCCAGTATCCTTGGTAAAGAAAACATGGAGCAATGGTGACTGCGCAGCATCGGATCATCTCCCCGAACGCCACCGCAAGGACGATACGGGTGCGCCGACCAGGGTGTAACGACACAGTTTATATCCATTTCGTCTCAAGCAAGACTACGTGCCTACCCAAACTCATCCCCACATCACTCCTGGGTCGGTTCACCGGTTAGCTCTCTACTTCCTACACGGTTCGCCATGTAAGGTTCGAAGTGGCTGTCATTGCGCACAACACGAAACACAGTGAGAGCATGCGATGCTTCAAGCCCAGCTCACGAGCTCGTGAGTCGGAATACGGCGCCACCAAAGACCACCGACATGGAAAGCACCATGCAGACTGTTAGGAGTACTGGCAGGAACCGGCTGTCATACGGTCCATCCGCCTTGGCTCTGCAGTATGGGGAAAGGGCACATCATTCGGCTTGCTATGAGGCAACGTGCTAAATCAATCACTTTTCAAGCAAGCAGCATGCATTGGCGGATCCAGCTGATCCCTTGCCACGCTGCATCATGCAGGACCCGACCGGACTAGCCATAGTCGCTAACCTTAACCCCAGTCGTACCCACCCTCCCGGTTCCGCAATTCGACTCACTCGAGGAAGATTGCTCGCTTCTGAAAGTTGAGTCCAGACCACACGGCCATCGTCACAGAGATAAATAGCATTATGAGCGAAACTACCCGCACAATGATGGCTCGTTCTGCGAACTCGTCGCCCCAGTGCCGGTGAGCATGCCCCGCCACGCCTGTACGATATTCAGAGTATGAGGCCATTATGAACACCGATAACGGGATGCAGCAATTCCACGGCGGGGAAAAAGCCATCGTGTACTCACCTGACAAAGCCGCTGCGATTCCGCCTATTGTAACTGACGTGCTCATCCAGTGCAGGAACGTTCGCTCGTTTGCTGCAAGGTGGACAATGAAAGGCTTATGGAAAGGTCGCTGCCGACCGATGATGGCCGCCAAGATGAGCGTATGCTTACCGAAGAACGCCTTCGCGTCCGTCCGTCGAATGCTTGGGTCTGGCATTTTAGAAACAGAAGCCTAATGACCGTCAATGCAGGGTTTATGCACCCTGGCGCAGAATACAGGAGCTTGCAGTGAATAGACTGGAAAACGAAAGAAAAGCTCAATATGGGCAAGTTGCGCGCTTGAGTTAGCAGAAGCATAACCTAATGGACGACAGTGGTAAGCACGAAAGCATCTTCCTGCGTTGATGTACGGATATTGGAATACCGGTATTATCATGAGTGCCTATGGTAGTTGCACGAAAATCTTTAATGCGCAGTGCACGTATGCTAAATCAGTCCTGGTAAATGGCAACACGAGCGTTTGGTTAGGCAAAACGTGTAACTGGAAGATTCGTAGCCCTACGGCACGACAGGGTGGCCAGACAAGAGGGCAATAACGCCGATGGCAACAATAGAAATTTCTGCGCGGGCCTTCGAGTATGGACGCCGCAGCTTGCAACGGAAGCATGGATAGTCGGATACCTTAGGCTGGGGCAAACCTCAAAAGGAATTGCGAAATGAAAGGCTTTTACTCTAAGAACTCAAAATCTTTTGCGCTTATGACATGCCGATACACAAGTAACCATTACATGCGTGTCCTCGCAGACGGCCAAACGCGCCAAATCATCTGACGCATCTTCCTTAGGCACATTATTAGTATAGGACGGCCCCTTGGAGTACCCAAAGGTGGCTAATTGGGGCCAGCACAGGCAGCGACCCGCCGGTTCGCACCATTTGCAGGTAACCCTTTGCCCAGGCAAACACGCAGGTCCGCACATGTAATCATGTTACCCTGTTGTTACAGTACATAAGTGTCAAATTGCTATTATGCTTTATCACATGTTTCCCGAGTGCGCTGGGGCTGTCCCCGAGGTCGGTGCTTCCGCCTCCGTGCATTAATCTAGTGCAAACGCCCCACGCTTCTAACCCACAACAATGAGCCGCTCACGCTGCCAGCTTTCCTGCTTGTGGTACGGCGTTCGGTCGCGGTTGGTTGGTGACCGTCCCGAGGGTGCTTGCGTCATTTGGGATTAATTAAAGGCCGTCGGTCTTCTTGAAACTGCAGTCCACAATTCTACTAACCACTACCTGCACTATTTTTGATCCTAAAGATGCTATCCACACGCGCACACGCTCTCCGAGCTTCCCGCGTCCGTCAGTCAGCTGCGGCGCCATGCAGGCTCAGCCGCGGCCCTCGCCGCGCCCACCTCCAGGTGCGCGTTGCGTCGCATCGCTTCGGGTCCCTTTTGCGTGCTGAGCCGTCGAACAAGTAAGCAACGGAACCAGGCACGCAAACAGGTTCCACCAGCCATGTTTCGGCGTCCAGCTTGGGTTGCAGCTAACATCCCATATCACCCGACTGTTGGCTCCTTACCCTGCGGCTGCGTCCGCCCCTCGCAGCCCGAACATGTTTGGAGCCCCCAGGACGGTTATCCAGTCTCCTGTCCGCCGCTCCCCTTTCCCTACACCCACTGAACAGTTGCCGCTTCTCTAGTGCCTTCTAAACCCACTGAACAGTTGCCGCTTCTCTAGTGCCGTCTAAACCCACAACCAATCGACAACTTGCTGGCAAACACCGCCGAATGAACCGCAGGTGGTGTCGTACCAATCGGAGCTGAGTGAGCGCCTCCTGCAGGTGGGCACGGGGTTCCCTGCCCGCGGATCGATGCCGTTACAGCGAAGTCATTGCTGGTCCTAGCTTACGGCATATCGTACTTAGAACTGCTGTTTTAAGTACTCGGCGCGTGGCCGGGGGGTGATGGGCGCTTGTTGTTGTAACGGTAACGGGCGCTTGTGTGGGGCCAGAACACCGTAAGCAAAGCCTATAAAGAACCAATACATCGAGCAGTTGCACCCGCCGTTGCACCTGTCTCGACCCACCCTACCCAATGACACCAACCACTCCACCGCCCGTGCCTTCAAAAACTCTAAACCGTTGCCAGCACGCCCATCGGTATGCGGAGGTGACCGGCGGCGCCGGGCTGATGACCGACGACGAGGTGACTAACACGCTGTCGGGCTTGGTGAGCCCCAAGGGCGTCACGTTCCTGGCTGACGGCGTCATCTATCACAATGACCGTACCCGAAGTAGGTTGGGGCTGGGAGTTGGCGCGATGCGGGAGCGCGGGGAAGCAGCCCTCCTCAGTTTGGGGGGCCTGCGCTCCGGTACTATCGTCTCCTTCTCCTTCTCACACCTCCCCTCCCTGATTCCACCATCTCCCCAAGTCACAACCCGGCCCCCGCACCGGCTCCTCCGTTCCCTCCGCTTCGTAACCCGAATCCTAACAGATGTACGACAGCTAGTGGACACGTTAAAACGCCAGCACACCGCGTACGAACACATGGTGTACCGACCCGTGGTCTCGGCGGTGAATGAGGACCAGGGGGTGGTGTTCACCGCCGTCTACTACGTCCTGCGTAACCGGGCGCCGCTGTTCGGCGCAAAGGAGCCCACGGAGCGGTAGGTATGGTGGGTTAGGGCAAGGTGTCGAGGAGAAGGCAAGGGGGGTGAGGGCAAGGGGGGTGAGGGCAAGGGGGGTTTGGGTGGCGGCCCAATGGTACAGCGACGGAGCAATGGTCGGGTGGTGGGTTGCGAGGGTATTGTCCCCTTCGCCAGCATGAGCAGCTATGGGTGCGTCCCCTTATCCAGCATGAGCAGCTATGGGTGTGTTCCCTTATCCCGCATGAGCAGCCATGGGCGTGTCGTTTTCCCATCTTTCCGCCTCAACCCTGATGCCTGCCGAGCAGCCAAACACCCAGCGGCCCTGGTGCCCTCATGTCGTTGGATGCATCTGCTCATCGTCCGTTCGAACTTCAAAAGCCTGCGCTCGACCATTGACGGCTCCCCTTTTCCCTCGCTCCCGCCTCCTGCCTCCTGTCTCCGCCGGCCCCCAGTATCAGCAAGGGTTTCCTGCTGGAGAAAATGTCGTTCAACAAGGAAACAGGTGGGTCGGGATGCGGTGAGGTTACCGGTATTTCACAAGGGCACGGGGCGCACGGCCCTGTCCTTCAAGTCCTCGCAGCCCAGTGGTAACAATGAACACACCCAGCCATGCATACGCGCACAGAGACACATGCGCAAGCGACGACTTCCTGTGCTCTCGTTCGAGGCATGCCAAGTACGTGCCGCTGGGCCCCCACGCGCGGTGCGGCAATGACTGCGCGCAGGCCTGCTGGAGTCGTCCCTGGTGACCCGACAGATGACGCTCGAGGAACGTGACGCGCTGCTGCTCGACCCCAACGTCTGGCAGCCCGCGGTAGTGGACGAGGCAGAGCTGGTGGCGGTGCCGGACATTGTGGCGGTGAGCTCCAAGGGGCAGGGTGTTCGACGTGGCGGTCGCGGCAGGGCGCGACAGGGCGCGGCGAGAGCGGGACAGAAGGGAAGAGGGGAACGGAGCGCACACCGCGGTGTGCTGCACAGCTGCACTGTGCGTGCGTGCGTGCGTGCGGATAACACTGCGCTGTGCTGTGCTCACACTGCGCTGCGCTGTGCTCACACTGCGCTGCGCTGTGCTCACACTGCGCTGCGCTGTGCTCACACTGCGCTGCGCTGTGCTCACACTGCGCTGCGCTGTGCTCACACTGCGCTGTGCTGTGCTCACACTGCGCTGCGCTGTGCTCACACTGCGCTGCGCTGTGCTCACACTGCGCTGCGCTGTGCTCACACTGCGCTGCGCTGTGCTCACACTGCGCTGCGCTGTGCTCACACTGCGCTGTGCTGTGCTCACACTGCGCTGCGCTGTGCTCACACTGCGCTGTGCTGTGCTCACACTGCGCTGCGCTGTGCTCACACTGCGCTGTGCTGTGCTCACACTGCGCTGCGCTGTGCTCACACTGCGCTGTGCTGTGCTCACACTGCGCTGCGCTGTGCTCACACTGCGCTGTGCTGTGCTCACACTGCGCTGCGCTGTGCTCACACTGCGCTGCGCTGTGCTCACACTGCGCTGTGCTGTGCTCACACTGCGCTGCGCTGTGCTCACACTGCGCTGCGCTGTGCTCACACTGCGCTGCGCTGTGCTCACACTGCGCTGTGCTGTGCTCACACTGCGCTGCGCTGTGCTCACACTGCGCTGCGCTGTGCTCACACTGCGCTGCGCTGTGCTCACACTGCGCTGTGCTGTGCTCATACTGCGCTGTGCTGTGCTCACACTGCGCTGTGCTGTGCTCACACTGCGCTGCGCTGTGCTCACACTGCGCTGCGCTGTGCTCACACTGCGCTGTGCTGTGCTCACACTGCGCTGCGCTGTGCTCACACTGCGCTGTGCTGCCGCTGCTGTGCTGTGCTGTGCAGGGGCTCAACGACTACAAGTACATCGGGGAGATCATATCCAAGTGGGACAGCATGTGGAGCAGCGAGGCGAAGCTGGACGAGCTGCCAAAGGTACGGCCAGCGCGCATGTTGCGGCGGCGGGGCGGCGTAGCCGATGGGCCGGGCACATGATGCGGTGGTTGGAGTCCCCTGTCTTTCCCTAGACCAGGAGACGGGGAATGAGCGGCAATTATCGATGGATGGGGATCGCATACAAGCACCTGGCGGCACTGACATACTCAATTGGCTGCGGATATTCAAAAATGCAGTGGTACATGAGTACCTCCATCTGGGCCCTACACGCGTCGCGCGCTTCGTTCTCACTGCTGCCGGCTGCGGCCCTGGCTGCCGACCGACCCGGCCGACCCGCAGGTGCTGGCGCCAGACTGCCGCGCCCACGACGGCTACGGCCTGGCGAACAAGCCCGACGGCATTCTGTGGCAGGTGCGATACGATTGGTGGGTCTCTTGAATGTGGATGCGGAAGGGAAGGAAGGCCCGTGACTCCCATGTCCGATGTACTCTGCCTCGATTGCAACGCTCGGGTTCAACGGTCGAGTTCGGGTTGCTTGCCTTGCATACATTTTCCCTGGAGCCGGACGTCCTGAACATGCCGCCTGACAGCACAGTCCAGTCCTTGCGGTCTATTCTCCGCCCGTGCAAGGCCTTTCTGAGCAAGCACAGGCTCTCCCGTGTTTCTCAACGCCACCATGCTATGCTCTCCCTCCCCCCTCCCCCCTCGGGCGGAGCAGGGCCTGGACGAGGCGCGCACTGTCATCCGGGGCACTCACAGCAAGTACGAAAATCGCAACCAACTGGTGTCGTACGCCGTGTCGTACGAACACAAGGTGAGCCCAGCACAGGTGACGCCCTGCACCCCTCAGAGCGCACCCGTCCCTGGCGGCCTGCCTCACGTGCGCGACCGCGGCCGCATCCGGCATGCCGACCTGTGCGTCGCACATTGCACCACAACCTACAACGCCACAACCCTGAAGTCTTCGGCCCGCCCTTCGCCCGCCAGCTGGGCTTCCACCACTGGCGCGCAGACGCAATCAACCGAGAGGACAAGCAGCGTCAACCCATACAGGGCCTTGGACTCATCTGCTTCAACAAGCACTTGCAGGCGAGTGACCGGGTGCGGGACGTGAAGAGCAAGATGGTGACCCGGGACCCCATTGGCTGTGGTGCTCCAGGGGGGGAGATGCACGCGGGGCCCACGGAGGCGAGAGGAAACCTGCAGTCGGCGCTGCAAGTTAGAACCGGTTAGGATACGTTCGGCACACCGTTACAACAACAACCTGTCTGAAAGGGCATGCTGGGGCCTAGCGGGGACCGGCGGGGTTCTCGGGCGGCTGGGGCGGGCGACTGAGCTTCTCGTCGGTGCCCGTGCCGGTCCGCTGCTCTGCGACCGTTTCCGTCGTCTAATTCATCATTTGCCTCAACTCCATGGGAGCTGCTATTCCTCGCTGTTACCGATGCGGGCTTCCACATCCCGGCGTGACCCTGGCCCTGACCCGAAATGTGCCCGTCGCCTCAGATTCGCGACATTTACGACTTTTGCATGAAGCCCTACCCGCTGCGACAGTACACCAACGCGGCGTGAGGAGCCCTAAGGGAGGCTCAGCAGCGACCTGCGGTATGGCGGCTGGCTCTCGCGGACTGAATGGGTAGCAAGTTGGTGTGCAGGGAAACGCCCATTGGAATGGGAGGTCCGTAGCTACCTGTGGGCTTGTGTTGATCGCCGTGTTGTAAGGACGCTTTGATTGTACGGTACCCGGGAGGAGGTGCTACGGGCGGCGGGAACCTTCGCTCAAGCTTGGAACGCTGCCCTAGACGGCGAGAGAAAATGACGGGTGGGGTTTATTGGCAGGGGGAGCTGGTCTGATTGGTTCGGATTACTGGCTGGCACAAGCTGAGACATTGAGACAATGGCGTCGTGAGCGAGGATGCAGCTGGTCGCGACCCGCGATGACGTAGGGAGGCGAGGAGTGAAGCAGACCCTTGTGCGACTTGTGTACGGCACAGCTACCCTCAAGCTCTTCCTTTGCAAGTAGTTCTTCGGCGCCGCGACGCCTGACACTCTGCTGCCATTGTTGAATGCGTGCGCATGACAATACAACGTCACAAACACCGAATACGTCACTTCTTCAATCACCATGACATCATCCCCAGTGGTCCAACGCCGGCATGGCATGCAGCAACCAACCATCCGTCATATCATTTATCCTTTTTGAGACGTGCCGATCGCCGCACCGGCTGCCGTACCACGCCTCCGAGCATGTCGAGGTGCAAGTCCACTGCGCATTCACCAGCTTTCAGCAAATGGACCCTGACGCCAGAAACTCAATCCATCGCCGCCAAATTGCGGGGAAATCCGTGGCGCCCAGGCATGCGTGCATGCCGCCAGTACCCCTGGGCGAGTACTGCACAGCGTAAGCAGCCACTCTGGCTGCTACAAGTAAACGAAATGGGATTGGCGGCTGATGGGAAGAGCCATCGCCGCATGCCAAGGAACCGGGCCTGCAACTCGAGCAGGTACCCCTAAAGGTTGGGTAGAGGTTCATTGCGCAAAGCGCCGACGATCCGGGCTGCAAGGTCGGTTGCGACCAGCCGGCAGCGACCAACCGGGATCTCTTTTCCGAGTTGCCTACGATGCCGAGGCGCGTGATCATATCTATCACACATGCAGCCGCTACGGGCCCAAATTGGCAGTTCATGGCACACTCCATTGCGCGCATACTACGAAGACGTAAACAGCGGTGGACAAGACCTGCACCGAAACGAATGGCGAGACCGCCACGGAATGGCAGCGCAAACGCTTACGAGTTGCACAAATTCGACCTCATATACCGCATCACAGGCTTTCAGCGTCCTGCAACTGCCAGCACCAGGCACAGGTACACAAGTTCGCGCTGCATTGTATGTCCACGCCGTCAGCGCCCGCGCCAGTCACGGGCCTTGCATGCAATGGCATCGTCAACATCACCACCACCACCACGCCAATCCGCTCGCTGTTTCTGTCTCTGCTCAAACGTTTCCGTGATCAGCAAGAGTGCTTTCGTTGGACCCTACCACGACGCTACACCACCACACTCCACACCACATCGCTGTTGCCGCTCGCCCTTCCCTTCAACACCCCCGCGGGAGGTACAGAGCTGCATCCACGTTTTTGCGCTACGTATAATGCCAGTGCCCAATAGTACCGATGAAGTCTGAATGCGCCATTCCGATAGCTTCCCTGGAGCTCGCACACATTTTCTCAGGCAGATGATCACCATACCACCCGCGACGCGGCGGCCAACTCGCTACCTGGACAGCACCCAACGCACCTGCCCAGCTACCAGTATTGATGGATGAGTCGCAAGACTATATTACTACAGCGCGCAACGTCTGCGCGCTTTGTCACGCTATGCCACGTCTTCATGTCCATATCCCTTTGTGGAAGCAGAAATCTCCATCAACGCGACAACGGTACGTAGGACGACGTCCAAGTTGCGTTTGTATTCCGTTCCTGAAGCTCTTGGAAACATAACGGCGAAATACGCGCGCCTTTGCTGCTTGTTGGCCTGCCATGCTGCACCCCATTCTTGAAAATACGATATGGCCAAGATATGAAGCGGCCAAATAGTGAAAACACTCAATTAAGATCCACATCGTCGCCTCCGCACAGCGCCCCGATTGGCACGGCCAGAGCAACCATTAGCTCGTCGATCAGGCCAGTGCCGCGGTGCACCTGCTGTGCCTTCCCACCGGTAATTTCGCAGTCCTCCTGCCGAAGCGCGTCACCCACCTGCCCCACCATCCGCTTCAGCTGCAGCGCCAGCACTGGCTGGCCGCGCTGCAGCCCCTTGAGCTTGAACTCCCCCAGGTCCACCACCTGCACCGTCCGATGCACCAACGAGGCCCGGCTGCCTAACGCCACCACCGCTGGCGCCAGCCCGTGTGCGACCGCGGCAATAGGCCCCGGCCGAATCTCAAGTTCCGGCAGCGCAGCGCTCACGCCGTTATTTGTGGCCCCAGCTCCGGGGCCAGATACTATGGAGCTGCCCACCGCTGGGATGTCTGATGCCGGTGCCGCGGGTGCCGCCGCGGGCGCCACCGCAGCGGCAGCAGCGGCAGCAGCAATGTCGTCGCTGGCGGCCGGCCTGATTGGCGGCTCGGCGCTGCCGCCGGTACCGATCAGGATACCCGCGTCCGATGTGGGTCGGATCGTTGGCAGCAGCCACGACTGCGCCACGTTCAGAGCTGTGGGCGGTGACGTCATCACCCTCTTGGGCAGGTAGCCGCTACTGCTGGTGCCGTACGGCTGCGATTGGACGCCGCTGGTACTGTAATTGCGCCCCAACGGGCCCGGGGGCACCAGAGTCAGGGCCGATGCGCGCCTGGGGCGGGGCCTGTCGTGATTGCCCGGGCTCCGCCGATTGTTGTACATGGGGCTCATGCGGCTGGTCCGGAGGTCTCCTGGAAGGTCTGCACGGGGAGGAGATGGATGGTGGAATGAAAGCCTTATAGGACATGACAGCTGCGCTACAGTACATCCCGTTAATAAACAACTGCTCAAACGTTCATTCCTTACGCAACTTTACTTTTTTTGAACTTCTTTTTCGAAGATCGCCTTCGGGATACGTAGTCAAGGTCTGTACATATGTTTTATTGGCTCTTCGAGGCATTACCACCAGTTGGGGGATACGGATTGAAACATTAACCTTTTATGTGTAAAGCCTGCAGTCTGTGGAATGAATGTAAAGCGTAGTAAAGCTACGTACCTTCGGCGAGTGTTTACAATCCCCTAACGGGTATATGAATTTGTGCTAGGGATCCAAAATGCTTGTTATAGCCAATCCTTAATGTTTAGCTAACCGCTTCTTTTTATATTGTTTTTTATGGACGATATGTGAGTGAGTTGCGAGGAAACGCAGGTGGGTGGGCGGATGGGTGGAGTGGGCGCCTGTTTCGGAGGGGTTTCGGAGCTGATGAGGAACATACTGAAGGAACGCCGGCGCGACAGGCGGCGTCACGTCCAGCAGTTTGCGCCACGCCACACCACGCTCGTGGAAGGTTTGATCCTTGTGTCTACTTTCCTTCATCCACACGAGATCCCATTACTTGCTCGCTCTGGCATTTGGACGTGTGTGGAGCTTGCCCTATGAATTAAATCCACGGCCAGCGCACCTGCGGGGTGATAACCCTGTGCTGCCATCTGGCGCCACTCCCTCAGCACCTCCAAGCCAGCGTTCTTGTCAGCGAGGATCTGCAGGCGGGAATGGGAGCCATGTGAATATAAGCTCCTAATCAGCTCCGATAACACGCATCCGCGTCCTTTTACTGGCATAATCTGCGACCTCCGGTACCTGACAGTCCTCGCTGCGCTGCTGCGTGCTGTTCATGCTGTGCCGCTTCTCTTCGCCGTGCAGCCTCGACTCAACACGGCAGCCGTCCCCAACCGGACCCAACGGAGCCAACCGGACCCAACCGTCCCCAACCGGACCCAACCAACCAGTCCCCGGCGCACCTGCCCCGCCTTGGCCCCCGCCATGAGCCTCGCTGCACGGTTGACCAGCGCCCCGAAGTAGTCCGCGCGGCCGGTGGTGGCGTGCGGCACCACCGACAGAGGCACGCCGGTGAAGATCCCCACCTTGGCACGGAAGCCCCTGGGAGGACACGTGCAGGGTGAGGGGAGGCGAGACGGGACGCGACAAAGACGTCATTTCAGGAGGGGAAACACTCACGGAGAAGACAGCTAATACTTTGTCGCCGATCTGCGACGCGTGCGCAGAGCGGCGTCGAAATGGGCCCTGGAGCACTCCCACGTGGGCGGCAAGGCGCTGTTTCCAACCAGAGTGGAAACAGCGCCCCCCCATCCAGAGTGGGGGGCGCCGTACCTGAGGAGAGGCCGACCATTGGCACCCAGGACGACACGCCCCGCCTCAAACTCGTCCAGGAGGTCCGACGGCCAGTCCGCCTGCGCAGCACGCAACGCAGGAGGGTAATCAGGCGCTGCAGAGGGCGGATACTGCAGCGTCGTGCAGCTGCAGCAGTACGCATCGTTTCCACTTCCGTGTGAAGTGGAAGCCCTGTTTGTATCCAGGGTACCGTACCTAATGCACTCACACGAAGCCCTTCCTGCGTCAGGCCAGGCCGCAGCAGCGGAGCGGCACGATGCACTATGGTACGCCAGGCGGCAGAGCGACACCACCCTTACCTGCATCAGCCACTCGTGCAGCGCCAGCCCCAGCTCTGCAGCGACCCGTGGGCCATGGCAGGCGACCATGAAGGTGCACTCGTACTCCTGGCACTCATACGCGCCGAACACCTGCAGCACCTCACGCACGGCCGAGCAGAACACCGCTCCACTGCGCTCTGCCACCTCCGGGTTCGTGTTGGCGATGGCCGAGTAGCCAGTTGGCTGGATGAACATCAACGACAGCCGGGGGGGTGATGGCTGCTGGCAGGGCGCGCACGGCATCAGAGCCTGCGAGGGCGCGAGGATGATGGCGACGGCGAGGCGGCAAGGGCATCGTAATGGTGAGGAACACCGAGCCGTCGCGCCCGCATCCCACCCCGCCGGCATCGTCAACAGGCCCCACTGAAACAGGCCGACAGGCTCCATTCAAGACTGCAACGCGCGCATTTGCCGCGTACTGCGGTGTATCTAGAAACTTGCGGGCTACGTGCCAATACCCACCTGGGCTGCTCCGGGCGCGTCGAAGAAGCTCGGCGCAAGCTGCTCTTGGGATTTCAGAGGCGGGTGGTACGCGGCGCGATGCTTAAGGTGCGCTGGCAGGATCTGGATCACCTGCAGCCGTATACGGCATCATTTGAAAGGGCAGAACTGTCTCATCTGCAGCCGTGTATAGCACGCGGAGGCCCCTAAAGCTCGAGACAGCTCATCGGCAGGTGGGGCACGATCGCGCGCCGGCCTGCGTGCGAGGGGCATAAGCACCGTCCCTTCGCTCCGCCAGTGGTGACTGCGCTGCAGCCGCCATAACTCATGAGCTGCGGGGCAGAGGCGTCATACCTGAACGCCGTCGTACAGGTTGCCGTACATCGCATCCAGAGCTGGGACCGCCAGGCTGTGCACTCCCATGTCGATGACAACGAGCGGGTGATAGCCGGCGGCGGCATCATCATCATGCTTCGTATCTGCCTCTGTTGGCGTGACGGCGCTGCCGCTGTCCGCGCGGGGGCCCGCGGCGGCATGAGGCTTCGCGATGCTCCTGACTGATGACAACAAGCCTTGGCGGTGCGCGCTGCCCTGCCGAAACGCCAAGCTACAAGGCGCAAGCGGCAAATGGCGACCGTGGCCCGAGTGAACGAGGAAATACGTGAGACGAACTAGCGCGGGATAAGCATGCGGCTCGGCCACCAGTGTCCCTCAGCAAGATAAGCGGTGCCTCCCAACGCCCCAAAACTCCTGCACGGCCTGCCCGTCATGGGGCACCTTCCAGGTGCGCCCAGGAAACACACTTTGAACCTCCCATTCACCTATCCTGCCCACCCTCCCTCCCCTGCCCTCCTTACGGCACGGTAGCCGAACAGCCAAGCAAACCCCACACCCGCTCGAGGCTCACCTCCTTATCAACGCGCTTTTGCTCTTTGCCCGACTGACGAGACGCTGGAGTTGGGTGGACGACACCGTGGACACCAGCCCTCCCCCTCCGTCCCGACTATCCTGACCAAAGCTGGCTAGCCGTGCAGCCAAGAGGGCGTTCAAGGCGCCGTTCCCCGCGGGAACCTCCGGGGCACCTTGTGCGCAGGTTGCACTGTTGCCGGTCGACAGGAGCTCGATCTCAGCTACGTCGCCCGCCGCAATTGCTTGCTTATTCCCCGGACGTGTCAGGGCAACGACGGCAACCTCAGAGACGGTGTGGTCCCGTGTTGAGGATCGTTGCACCCCGTTCTCGGACTCGGACTCGGGCTGCTCAAGCAGTGTGGAGCCCGGCCGCAGTGCTTGAAAGTAGGACGAGTGTTGGCGCGACTTGGTGCTGCTCCTAGCACCGCCGCTGCTCCTTTTATGTGTGCTTCCTGAGTCTGTGAGGCAGGGAGGCGGGGCAGGATCTCTTCATTACGGCCGCGAAGCCATCTGTCTGTCAGACGAAATAGATGGCCAATTTTGCCACACCAGAACCAGCCGTCATTCACACAAGGAAAATCACTACTCATCGCTGTTTGTGCAGAGCGCGCCTTACATAAGGTAATGGCATGGCCAACCCACCTTGGTAGGGGGCAGCCACCTGTAGCTTCCGCGCCATTCTGGAGTCGGACATGTCCAAACCGGCCGCAGGGCCCTTATCGCCGTCCACCTGCACGCTGTTCGTGAAGCCGGTCGGCCTTGGCCTGGGGCCTTCCAGCAAGCCAAGGTCATCCTGTAGCCCAAAGCACGGGGGAAGAGCACCCATCAGCGCCACGCGCGTTGATATTGTGCGGGGCGGGATTCAAATCTGACTTCACCGTTGCGTTCCTGACCAAACCCCGGCCCAGCCACAGCACAGTTCCCGCCAGAACCCATGCCTGCACACCGGACTCCACACAACAAAGCATCCACACGGCTGTTGGAGAAAAGCCATAAGTACGTCCGGATCGAAAAAAGCACCAATCTACGTTCACTGCTTCCTTTCCGCCTACGTGTTGGCCCACGGGTCATCCCCTGAACGACCCACACCGCATGTCCTGGACGTGGTGCTGTTGAACCTCACCTCCGCTAGGTCCCTGGCGTGCTTGGCTGCGTGGTTGGCAACAGACGTCATCGCCTCGCGGCCCAGCATCTCACGCAGCGCAAGAACCTTGGGATTGCCATGTCCGCCCAGGCCATGCGCGTTGCTCATGGAGGAGTGACCCATGCCGTGCTGCTGCCCTCCCTGGAGGGTTGCGTGGCTGAGGAGCGAGGCCGGGATTTGCAGCTGGCCCGTGGACTGAAGAGCACCTGCACACGTGAGGGGCACCAACAGACCGACAGAGGCGAGTCTCGGGCAGGTTATTGAAGTGCGCCGGCGTCAGCCTCCAGCAAGCAGCTGCATGGCCGCAAGGCCAGGGATTGCCACATATGGGCTGGCATGGCTTCAAGAAAAACGCCGCATACGAAATACCCGAGGTAGTTTACGACGCGACAGCACCTAGCAAAGCGTCTTTGCCGAACGTCCAGGTGGTGAAAATGTTCGCTGAGCGACCACTCAGAGACACATTGATTACGAGAAACGGCATCTCGTAAGCGGGGATCCGATTGCGGGGATCCACACCAAGGCCTGCGGCTGCAGCTCTGCTCACCAAACAACGCCGCCGTCGTGCTCGGCGCCATCTGAGACATGTCCAGGAACCAGTTTGGCGGCAGCAGACCCGCCTCGTCCCCAGACAGGCTGTGATACACGGCGGCCTGCGGCACCTCATCCCAACGGCTCGCAAGCGCCGACGGGCTGACGGTGGGCGGCACGCCGGGGGCTGGGATGGACGTGCCCACAAAGCTCGAGGAATTGTTCGCGCCGCCTGTTGGAGCAACTGGGCTGACGAATTTCCCTGTATGTGCGGACCCTGCCCGTTTGGCTTCTGTGCGCATGCCTTGCGGCGTGGTTTCGAGGGGTTGAGTGGGCCCGGCAGCTGAGTGCCTGGCCGCCAAGACAGCCGCGTAGGACGGTTTTGCAAGGAGTGCCTGGCCTGCGTAGGGTGGCGTTGCCCGCGGGGCAATCGTGGGTGCTCTCATGGGAGAATTGGGCTCTTCCGCGGACTTGGATTCGAATCTCGCGGCCGGGCTCTGTGCTGTGGGGTATGTCTTGACCACTCGGTAATGGGACGCAGACGGCACTGGGGCCGCGCCTGCTGCCACGTAAGCACCTGCACAGCCAAGCAACCAGGCACCGCCAGGTGCAAGCATGCACACAAACAGCTTGAAAACGCGCCCGTTGGTAGTACTACAAACAAACATAGCACCGCTAGAACTGCATCTCCAAATGCCCAGCAAAAGGTACCGGTACCTACACCCAACAAATATATCGAAACCTCAATGCACCAATTGCGGCATTCCGAAGAGGGTAGTGGCTACCCTTTCCGCAATGCACCTTACCTCAACCCAGCCCAATATAACCCGAAAGACAGCGAGCGCAACAGGGCCGGATGCCGCCGCACTCACCGGCGCCCTTGTCGGGCTGCTCCTGACGGGCGCGCATCGGGGGGCCCTCGGAAGTAACGTGCGCGTCGACGGCTGTGGAGGTGCTGGCCAGCCGGTGGCGCTCGGGAATGCCTGCGGTGACGTGCGCACTGCGTCGAACGGATTCCTCGCGTAGCAGCGCGCTGCGCAGATCGGGAGCATTCACACCTCGGCGGACGCATCCACCGCCGTTGGCGCTGCTACCGCTTCCGTCGCCGCTGCTGCTCATCCGGTTGGGGCGGCCGCCTTCTTCACCGGACACAAGCCCCGCCATGCCGCGCTGGGGAGAAGGTGACCTCGTCCGCACCTGGCCGCCCGGTAGGCGGAAAGGAAGGACCCACAGGATCCGCATGTGGCGTCAGTACTTTGCTTGGATGCCCATTCGCACACTCCCAACTACCGTATAGGTGTATGCGTTGACCCGCCTCGAGGAAGGCAGCATCGACAGTGAGGCGCGCTTAGGATGGCTGGTTTGGGCGGAAATGTCCGGCTTGGCCCAGAAGCGTGGTTCTGGGAGACGCCTGACGTGATCGGGAGCGAGACTGGTAGCCCCATTGCCAGCCAGCCCCAGGCCAACAACGACCAGCGACTTGTGAACCCGGGCTCCCACCATCGGTTCCCCCCCGGAGCCTGTAAGCCCGGGCTCCCATCGGGTCCCCCATCTAGGGACCGCACGCGCTGCTGCCAATCGTTAAATGCTGGCAATCAGTGTCGCTGACAACCTGAGGCTGCCGTACGCAACATAAACATATCGTACGAGCATGCGACACCTGAGCCTCGTTTTTTTGTCGTGCTGTCGCTGGCATCTGGCAGCTCTTGCCGCATCACCCCAGCTGAACGTTCATAACATGCGTTGTGCCATCAAGCACAGTGTGGTGCGCCCGGCACACCAGGATGGTCGTGGCCCCCCACCAACAACCTATTACATACCTTTGGCGCAGCGCCGTATGCAGGATGCATGTTCCTTGCGTCCCTGACTTCAGGTGGCCGCTGCAGCAGCAGCTGCTGCAGCTGTTGCTGCTGCTGAAGGAGCGCCGAATCCTGTGCCATTCCCAGCCCATGCCTGTCGGGCAAGCTCCCAAATGTGATGCTGTGATCCGCCAGCTGGCTGCGCGGCCGGCCTGATGACGGCGATCTGTGCGCCAACGGCGCCGCCGTGTCGAGCCTGGAGAACGCAAAAGAAAAGTCCGGTCCGGCCCCGATTGAAGCGCTGTTGCTGCCGCCGCCGCTGCCCTCTCCGGGCCTGCGGAATGCCGCTGTCCAGGAGGCGGACGACCGCGGCGGCCCCGATTCCGATTCCAGCGCGCCGGCCGGCACGGAGTGCATTGACTGCACCCGTTTTGCGGCGCTGAAGCGCTCGAAGTAGTCCTCGTCGCGGGTGTGGGGCTCGCCGGCGTGCGTGCGGGATAGGGTCGGCGACGTCGGAGTCGCAGTCCCCGCGGAGTCGCCGTCCCCGTGTGACCCATCCCAGACATTCAAGGCGGTTGGGTTTAACTGCTGGTAAAATGGGACTGATGAGACCTGCGATGCGTCGATGACCCTTCCGATGCGCTCCTGCGGCGCGCTGTGAACATTCAGCAGCGGCGCCGGAATGGCCTCGCCCGCAGGGGGCTCGGCGACGGCATTCGTCCTGTCTTCAGCGGCGCCGTCCAATTGCATGGTCAAAGCATCCGCGAGCACGGCAGGGAAAGCGAAGCGCTGCATTTCCAACGACATGCGCCCTGGGATGGAGGTCCCGTCCTGCTGCATGATCCACGACCCGAACGTGCCTGTGCTGCTGCTCCCCGCGGCGACCGCGCCCAGCACCATACTCATCAGCTGGCTGGTACCAAGGGTCAGGGTGCCGTCATCGTTCCCCAGTGAAGGCACGGGCGACAGCCCGTGGGTGCGCATGCCGCCTGGACTGGCCCTCTCCGACGATCCGGACGCACGACGCGACTGCGAGGACAGCAACGCCAAGGCGCCGTGCACCTGGCCGGCGCCACTGGTGCCGCTGGTGCCCGGACCCGCCTGCTCCACAGCAACCATGGCGGCATGCAGCTGCTCCAGGGAAACCTTGCCGGCCAGCGGCGAGCGTGTACGGCGCGATGAGGGGGTCGATGACGGGGCTGCATTGGTCAGCGCCCCGCTGGACGCGTTGCTGCGGGCGTCGTCCAGGCGCGCGTTCCTGCTCTGGCTAGCGCCCGGGGTGTTCCACCCTAAGGGCAACTCCAGCAGGAGCGTGTAGAGCTCCTCGTCGCCGATGCTGGAGTCGCCGGCGGCGCTGCCGGTGCCGGCGTGGACCTGCGGGAGGCCCAGCGTGGCCGACGCCGTGGAGGTGCCGCCGAGCTGGCCGCTGCTGACGGAGTCGCCATGACGTGCCGCAGCACCTGCTGCAGCGACTGCTGCTGGGCTGCCCAACGCGGTGGCGGTGGCGGCGGCAGCGGTGGTGGTGGTGGCGGTGGCGGTGGCGGTGGCGGTGGCGGTGGCGGTGGCGGCGGCAGCAGCAGCCACAAGCGCCTCGACCTGTGTGGGCGCGACCAGGGGCGCCGCCGGAGGCCTCGACGCCGCAGCCGACATGAGGGCGCTGTCCGCCACAGCTGTGTCCTCCTTGGCCTCACACATGGGCCCCGGGCCGTCGCCATGCAGCGCCTTGGGGTTGAAGCCGAACATCGGCCGCTCGCCCGTGCCGGACGGCGCCCCGCTGCTGCTGCCATCAGGCTGGCCCCTGCGCATGGCTCGAGGTGAGGACTGGGTGATGTGTGCATACGACATCGACGGCTGCTCGAGCCCCTGGGTAGCTTCGCATTGGGCCTCCTCCAGGGGCCCCAGGCTGCCCTGGCGCATCAGATTGCCCCGCCATGGGCCGCCAAAGGTAGCGCTGTTATCCATGTTGCTGGCGCCAGGGCCCTGGTACATGTGCATGTGCTGCGAGGTTTGGTGCAGCATGCTCGAGGCCGAGCTGCCGCCGCCTCCAGTCACGGAGCCACGGACGCCTAGGCTGGTGGCGTGGTCTGCAGCTGGGGTGCGGTGAAGGGGACGGGCGCGGTGATTTCGTTGGGTTGGTTTTGTTAGTTGGGCTGGTTGGGTTGGTTAAGTTGGTTGTATCGTGAGGCGGAGCCACACCACCCCCATGACGTAATTGGCTACACCGCGGGATGCCGCCACGGGCTGTACCAAGGGCACAGACCCACTCGTTTCGCATGGCGGCACCAAAGCGACGTTCCGCGGACGGGGCGCCCCCGCTTTGGAAATGGAACGGCCTCGATGCGGATCACGGCGAAAAGCGCCAAGGCAGGACCCAAGCAGGACCCATAACGACATGATTCCCACAGGGCCCGCACAGCCTCCCTATATCACCTGATCCGCCCGCCGCCTGCTGGCCGTTCGCTCCCGATCGTGAGCCGTGGCTGCAGGACATCGTGTGTATGTGGCTGACCAGGCTGGCCCTCGACGCCATGAGTGTGGTGTGGCTCGTGTTCCAGTCAGAGGCGTTGTGGGTGCTGCTGGCTGGGATAGCCGAGCCCCGCAGGGACTGCATGGCGCGCGGCGGATTGAACTGCGTGTTCCACGCCGGGGTCCAGGCGGGCAGTCGGTTGGATTGGCCCGAGTAGTCCGGCGAGGGAATAGCCATGTCCGCTAGTCGACGGAGGCGGCTGCTGTTCGGAGCCGCCTGAGGACTGGTGGGCAGGAACCCCGCCATCGTGGGGGGCATGGACATGTGCACGGGCCCGGGCATCGGCGATTCCAACGACAGTGCGGCGGCGTCAGGGCCGCTGCGCTGAGGCGCCATCCTTTGACTGGACTGGTGGAGGACGTTGTAGGAGATATTCCCATGTACACCGGCGCTGCGCATGCTGCCGTGCAAGACGGAGCCTTGGGATGTTGGGCCATCGCCGCCTCCGCAGGCGCTGATGGCGATTCCGGGTTGGCCCACGACCGTGTCTGACGGCAGGCTGGACTTGAGTGGGGTGGACATGATGGTGGTGTCGTTCTTCACGACCTCTGTGGCGGACGACAAGATTAGGGAGGGCGGCCAGGGCGGCGAGGTC
The DNA here is from genome assembly GCA_003116995.1 of Yamagishiella unicocca. Taxonomy (NCBI): domain Eukaryota; kingdom Viridiplantae; phylum Chlorophyta; class Chlorophyceae; order Chlamydomonadales; family Volvocaceae; genus Yamagishiella; species Yamagishiella unicocca. Next base: position 75,118 of record BDSL01000165.1, on the reverse strand, counting down.
AGCAAGGATGGCACGGGCGGCAAGGGTGACCGCCGCGGCAGGGTCAGCGAGGGCGGCCAGGAGCGGCCACGTGGGGTGGTTGAAGGTGCTGGTATCGCAAATGGGGTGACGGGGCGCATGGGCAAGCCAGGTTTGCCTCCAGTCCGATAGTCACCCAAATGCTCCACTCCCTCACTCACCCGCCAGCTCCTGCACCTCGCTCTCCACCACATCCAGCTCCTCGAACTTGTGGTGGATGCCCTTGAACGTCATCGGCTCCAGAAGCACCTGGCCGCCAGACCCTAGCTCGGCGATGCCCGTGGCGAGGCGCAGCACGGCGCCCGTGTACTGCATGCGCCGCGTCACCGGGTGCTCGCGCACGGAGGAGGGCACGCCCGTGGCGATGCCCATGCGCACGGACAGGCCCTTGAACAGCACCAACAGCGGGGCGGATTTCGGAGACTCCCCAACGCCGCGCACATCAGCGACGGGCACCAGGGGCCGAGGCCTGCAGAGCGGGTGCTCCAGCAGCAGCGGCGGCCAGTCCAGCTTGAGCAGCGCGGACTGCAGCAGCAGCGCCCAACGCACCGCATCCACCGGCTCGTGGAAGGCCACCAGGAAGGCGTCGCCCTCGGTGGTGATCTGCGCAGAGGGTAAAGAGCCATCGTGTGCGTTGGTATCGAACCTGGTGCGCGTGTGTGTGTTTGTGTGCGATGTCGTGCACAGTGCAGAGTAACTTGAGGCAGGTACCGTGTAATGACAACGATTCGCGTGAAACCAACCAACTTTGGCGCCCTTCCAGAGGTACCGATACCGGTACTGCTACCACCCATGCGCGTAGAACTGGCTGCACCCTACAGCTGCGCCACCGCCCGCTCGCTCTAAACGCGCAGCGCAAGCCCCGATGCAGGCGGCAGAACCGCGCTTGCAGCTCATCCATTCCGTAGGATGGGGCATTTCGCAGCTCAAACACCCGTGCCCGTCAGTTTGGAAGCAGTACCATCTACCTTCCAACCAAGGGGAGCAGAAGGCGCGACGAAGCATGGCACTGACCTCGTATCCAGAGCACGTCGCCAGGGTCAGGCGCATGAGCCGGTCGTGGAGGGCCAGTGCGTAGTTCATGACACCCGGCTGCCACTCCCACAGCTCCGTGCTGCCCTCCACGTCTGGATACGGCGCGCGGGGTTCAAACGGAGGGAACGCAGCACAGCTGAGGAGTTGGTATCGCACACATCGCGCACTGTCCGTTTGGCATAGGTAGCGTTTTTTGACACTAGGTTGCATCGCTCTGACCGTCTCTTCGACGTTGCCACTACTGCTTTGACGTTACCACTACTCCCACGTTTCCTCCGCTGGAAGATACCTTTGCAGTTTCTTTCCCTATGGCAGCTATTGAGCCAGCTGTAAAGCCATTATCGCTCCTCCGCCTTGGTACAGCAGACCACCGTCCGGTTTGTTCGTTTTCCGTAGAATTTCGCGGCTTAGCAGTCAACAAGCACACGTGGATTTGGACGCGCGACTGTCAACGCCAGGGGAACAGACCGCAGGATTCAGAAATGGCTTCCAAGTCGGAGCAAAGGACTCCGCGATGCCGTGGATCCAATCCCAACCCCACCAGTTGTGATCTATATGAGCAGTGGAGCCACCAACCCGCCTCGTGGGACACCGTACGACCACCCCGAGAGAACTTGCTCGACACGTAATGGAGGTGCGCACCTGTCGCCACCAACGTCACCTGCTGACCGCTGCACGCGCCGAACCCTGCGTCGCATGGGGCACAGGGGCAGCAGGCAGCAGATACTTTGCATGCAGGTTTGGAGCGGACGGCGCTGGGGACCAGGGTTGTATCCGGAACACAGTGAGGGGTCAGGCCGTCGTCGCAGCGACTGTGTGCTGAACGGACGCAGCAACCTGCATGTTTGCGAGGTACCGTACAGTTGGACGGACGGGTTGGTGTGACGGGGAAGCCAGGTGCTGCTGGGAGAAACATACGGCGCCGGCCATTTCAAGGGCATAACCATATACCACACCAGCACGTCCAACAGCCAACGACGAACAGCAGTCAACGACGAACAGCAGTCAACGACGAACGGAAGCCGTCCCCGATGACTTGCCTGGCGGGTGGGTCCGCTTCAAATCCTCCTCCGGGGCGCCACTACGCTTCCGGGAGGAACACGTCGCGAGCCGGTGCTCAGAGCCGCGGTCGACGTCATCACCATACACCTTGGCATTTTCCGAAGAAAATGACGCACTGAAAGGAATGAGCTGGACCCAAGAGGGCAGGCGGTGGCTGCCGCCCTTCCTGTTCCTTCGTCGTTTCCGCTGCACCTCCACCAGGAAGCATAGGGTGCAGGCAATGGCAATGGCCATGGAGACCACTGACACAGCGGCAGCGGTGCCGCCTAGGATTGCCGGGGTTATTGCGCCCTGCAACGTGAAGCCAAGCACACACACACACACACACACGTATACTTCGCGGCTCAGCTCAGCATTTATAAAACACACACGCATAGCGGGTTAGCCACATGCAGCGGTAAATCAGCCGTTACCATAGAGCAACTTACTCAACGGCAAAACAAAAAACACGGCACTCCTCGCTCGCCTTGAATGGTTCACATAGCGAGTTTCGGAACAGCCAAAGTAGCAGGACTGCGACACAACCGCCTTGGCGAGGCCTCTCCCCCAAAATCCCGCGGGTCTCCCTTACCGCGCCGCCTTCGCTCGCCACTGGCGGTGGTGTATTCGCCGCCTCAGGCGCAGCCTCCACACACGTCGCTTGCAGCGTCCCGCCCACTCCCCAGTCCAGCACCGGCTGCTGCACCACTGCTGCTGCCCCATTCGGCAGCTCCAGGCAGATACACGATTGGTACAGCCAGTAACCCGGGCCGGCCACAACGATGGACGTGCCAGCCGGCGGCGGGATTGAGGCGTCCAGAGCGAGGGCTTCTGCCGCAAGGATGCCATCGCTGGAATCATCAACAATTGTCTCGTTAAAGCTGCCGGATGGGTACCTAGCGCGGGTCGTAGGACCACGGTATGCGTAAAGCGCACACGCATAGGTGGCGCCTTCGGGCAGGACCTCTGCGGGGAGGGGAGGGATTATGCGCGCGGTCGCAGCCGGCAGGGCAGAGGTGTCAGGGGGCCTTATGGGGCGGGCAGCCAGTTCGGCAAATAGGACGATAGCCAGTTATAGGCGGCGTGCCGGCGCGGAGCGTCCGCCCAAGCCCACAGCATGCATGCGGTGCTCCCTGACGTCATGGGGGGGGGGGCGGACGAAGCGACGCTGAGGCCAGCACCTGGTGCTTGTTGCTGCTAGGTGCAAAACGCTACTGTTATCGCAGCCCAGTCCTTTGACGCCTTTGCGCTGGCGGCTAGGACTGAGGAATTCATCCTCCACGAACCCAACGCACCGTCGCCAACTGGGTTCCTGACTCCTATGTCCGAAAAGGCGTAGCTCGTAGGCAGGCTGCAGGCGCTGGGTGGGCTGACGTGCTGTGGCGCGGTGGCCGCACCCAAATTCTCGTCACAGGAGAGGGAGGTGTTCCGGGCATCCACCTACATCAAAGAAGCGCCAGGGCTGTCGAGGGGCGCGTCCAAGTACAAAGGTTGCTGCGCGCAAGGCAAGGCGCGTCGTGCGTGGCTTCTTAGGAAAGCCGTGGGTTCTAAGGAAATGCGTGGGATTCTAAACGGCCGCGGCACGTCAATTTGGCCTCGGCGCCAGACGTGCCCACGTGCAGCAAGTGTGGCGCTGGACGTGCACAACGCCAAGCCTTCAACCGTACACCGTCGTGATTTCTTGAACAAATCGGCTGTTGGGAAACACCCAGAACCCACGCTGGTAAGGGATAGGCCCCCACCCAGATGAAATGGACTTTCTTACCAGCACCAGGTTATCCTGCTGCAGTAGAGACTGTGGCAAGCTTCCGTACAGCCCTGCAGATGCATGAGCGGCCGGAACGGAGCGACAGATGCTCAATGCTGGTGGAAGTCCGATGCCACGGCGGGTCGCTGTAATGGCCAATGCCTGCGAACATGGTTTGGGTGGTGCGTGGCTTCCGAAACAATACCTCTGCTGGCAAGGCAGTCGGGCAGGCATGATTCGCGAGACGCAGCATTTGAGAGTCGAGTACAATATGTATCATTTTCACGCTCAAAGCTCCCTTGGCCTGCGTAGGTAACGGCTTGAGTCCATGGTTGACTATTGCGGTACTTCGGGCCCGGCCCTGGTCCTGGCGCATTCGCTTCCGGTACCCAAGCGCACCTGGGTTGTCTCCCACAACCAGCACTTCAAGCGACAAGTTGGCGACAAACGACGGCAGCTTTCCGGCCATGTTGAAGCCCTGCAGCTCCAATGTCATCACCTCTCCGCTGCTGGAGCAGGGGAGCTGCGGCAAAGCAGGGAGGATGAGGCCGTAGGCAGCTATCCCTCATGAGGGAGGAACACAGACGATGGTTACGACGTACGAGCAGAATCCGCACGACGGTGCCGTACTTCGACATGAGGGCCTCGGCTGTCGACAAGTCCGATGTGCGCCCATTCGGCACTGATGGTTTCCCCCCACGCACCAGCCGAATCTGAGCAGGCAGGCACTGATCAGTGACACCAGTGAGCACAACTACGCGTATGTTTGTTATAGCTGTGTAGCAGAGGTGTAGCAGAGGATGGCCGCGACGTGCGGGTCGACCAGACGTCCTAGGCGCTGTCTACTCCGCATTTGTGCAGCAGCCAGCGCTGAACATCCAGTCTTGCACACACATACACACCACACGCACGGCGCCCGCATTTTGCAACGCATTCTGCTGGTCATTCCGCTAGACACCGCTCCTGCGGCGGCTTTGGACCGAGGTGTGGACGCATGTCGCTCGCAAGCCCCCATGCAAGCAAAACTTGAATGGCGCGTGGCGTGTATCTGCGTGGCTGGGGCAGCGATCCGACTACTGAACGGTCTCGGGCACCTCCATATAGCGTGCCAGCGAACGCAGACCCACGCGCCAGGTGAGCCCTTTCCCTTCCTCAATCGGCAGCGGTCCTTCTTAGTACCCGCTCCCGCGGGCAGCCCGCTGCGCGTTGCCCCTAACCCAAACCTAAACCCAATATGCGCAAGACCCACTCTCGGGCTGTACCCGAAAGCTTGCTCCATTCCACGGCACACGGCTGGCTCCGCAGTCCTGCACGCCCTCTCTGCCCATCACAGCAGTTGCGGACAGTCGGAGCGCTGCCACCGTGTGTGCGCACCTGCAATTCGCGCGCATAGTCGCTCCATCGCACGCTGTATGACAGGTTGCCGGACACGTTTGTGTCGGCCGAGCAGCAACCAACGCCTGTGGAGGACGGTCGAATTTCCAGGCATTGGACTGCAGCTGGTAAGCGAGCAGTGTGACAGGTTGGCGCTGGGGCTTTCCCGCCCGTACGGCCGCTCACAACGTCCCTTGGCGCGTTACATATCGTAAGCAGTTCTGCCAGGAGACACGGTTATGAACATGCCTCCCCGTTTCGCCCCCATGTGCCTAGTCCAGTAGGCGCTTCTCCACACCCCCAACCCCCGTGGGTATGCGGCCAGCCGCAGGGTACGTGTCAGGGGAGGCCGGCCTGAAACGGTTGGAACATAAGCAAGCAGGTATGCTGTGCTCTTCTTTTTCCTTACTCCAGGTACGCCGGGACAATCGCCGCAGATAGCCTTGCCGTAGAAAGGACCGAGATAGGAAGAAACGCAATGCAGGCCGCAAGACTGACGACACACTGCCAAGTCATGTACACTATCCATACTGCACATTAAAAGTGTAGTGTGTGTCACTAACCTGACCAGTCGCATGCGTCCGAGGATGTGCCCCAAGGAGCAGCGGTCCAGCTGGGTCCGCCAGTCTCTAACCACAACTTTAACAAAAGTGCCCTGCATGTCACAAGATAGAGTTGCCAGAGACAGCAAATCATGCATCCACCTTTCACGTCGGGTGGGGTGGTTGTGCAGGGCTATTGAAAGAGCACTGTCCATTGAAACGCGATGGACAGTGCTGCGAACTCGCACCTGGTAGACACCAGCGAACCATTCAGCGAAGAGCAACATTCAATGGAAAGCCATAACAAGCACACAAGTAGACTGCGTCTAGTCCACTTGTCTGAGGACATTCCAGCGGCGGATAACAACTTTTCGACACGCTCTCTTAGCGCGTTGATGTCGTCATGTAAGGGCTGGGCTTTGGGGCCATGTAGCGGGTGCAGTTCTCAACCTCAAAGCAAAGTTGCAGCGACCAGCGTACTGTCCATCTTTGTAAAATGCAAGGTACCAAACTATATCGGTAGCAGGTTTTATAACAAAGCGTCTAGAAGCAGATGTTCGCAACAGAGGGCGTGTATGACTCTTTGCGCCCGTACGTGCAAGTTGTGATGTATGCTCAGCATGCAGCTGTCGTCGAGCGTGCGGACTGCCCATGTTACTTACAACTTTTATACGCGTATACAGGTCAATATAAATATCAGTTACAATTATGACCAATATAAATTTAGTTACAATTTAGTTACAATATATGACCAAGACACTCTTCTTTACAAACCTTATACGAGTATATATGGGGGTTTCCCTGACCGTGGCTGCCCAAAGTGCCCCGAAGTTCGTAATAAAAATGCCTTGAAGGTACGTGCGATGTACGACGTGTCGGCTGGGACGACAATTAACAAAGGGTCGGCACTCGGCAGAATACCTACTAGTAATTAGGTACTGATTAAATAACTAAGATGCAACTTTGACCGCAACACCACAAGCCCGGGCGAGTCGAGGACAAGAGGGGGCCCATACCGAGACTTACCATAGGAAAACCTTACTTCTAGTGCTAGTGAGTGCTAGCAGCCAGCAGACGCCCCCAAACGCACAGGGAAAACAGGACACCCCGCCTCGCCCAATTAGGCCCGCAATGACTGTTATACACGTCCAGGCACGACCAGGTACGTCCGTCGGTCCAGGTCTGTCCACAGCGTTGCTCAGGCACCTGTCATCTGCGAGGCTCGTTCTGTGAGGGTCCGTCTCGGCTGTTTCTCCGGCCACTTTTCTTCGGCATCGGCGGTAGAATATACGGGCTCGGTGCTCATGATACACGGTCTCGACCCTCTCGATGTACGGGATCGGCGTTTTTTAGCAGGTCATGGCATTGTATGAAGTTCTGGCTCCCTTGTAATACTCGCATTATGAAGTGAAGACTCGGCATTGACGGTAGGTTTTATAAGGAACCGTCTTGGGAAAACCCCTATACATTGGTTGGCGCCCAGGGCCCTCTTCCTGTCGGGTCCGGCGTCTTCTGGCTCGCGACTCGCTGCAGGCTTGGTGCAAGTGGTCCGTGTCTTCGGACATGCTTTTGTTTTTCCCGTGCCTTGAGTTGCGCGTGCTGCCTTTTCCGTGTGTTGGTTTGGTTGTTTTTGGTTTTTGCCCTCGCCCGGCCGGTGAGGGAGGGTTTTCTCGCCCGCTGACCTGTGTCGTGGTCTGGCCCATCGGGCCCGCATGGTTGCGCTTCCGCGGCCGCAGCCGCTACGGCTCCCTTGTAACCCTCGCATTCTGCTTAACCAGGTCAGCGGTAAATGAACACACCCATCCACACCACAGGATAGCCGCAGGCACCAAGCCGGCACTAGGGCGGCTGTACTTATCCAAGCAATCCGCGTATTCCCGTACGTAGCCGCACGTCCACTCTTTCACGGAGGGGGACGCGAGTCTTCATCCGCTCTGTGTCCACCTGGGGCACCGTTAGGCACCCTATGCATCGGCCTAACTCCTGGCCTCTCCTGCCCTATTAGAGCGAGCCTAGTGTGCTTGATGTGCCTTTGTGTCACCCTGACGAGGATAGCACCAGGCGATTCACTGCAAGCAGCAATCATCCCACACTGCGGTAGGCTTCCTTGCGTTTCCAGCCGCTTTCCAGCAGGCGAAAGCATGCAACTTCTTCATTGAAGGGGGCCAACGAATGAGCCTGTGAGCGTTCGGGCTCTGTCGTGTAATTACTTATCACCACATGCACCCGGCCGTTACACGGCGCTGGCCTTTCCCGCTGTGCGTAAGGCCTCTGTTATTTGCTCGCAAGTGTTGGGGCTTGCCGGGCTGCAGTGGGTAGGTAACCTCAATCCAACGGCGCTTGTGGCGGCGGCGGTGTGACGGGCAGTCGACAGCAGCATGATAAGCGCTACACGCACCTGCCCATCTCACCTACCTGCTGGACACTATAACAACGTTTATTATCACACCTGCCTTGCCGTGTGGAGCCCACATCCATTTCTCTATGGAACCCAACCCATGTTTAGGATTATCTTCGAACCATTAGAGGCAATCAGAAATCTGCAAGGAGGGCCTACCGGAAAACGGCCGTGGCTGTAGGAGAACGGGCGGAAAGACTTGTTTTACCTTTTCCAGTAGTAGCCTGCATTTCTACCAACTCCAAAAGATGTTTAGGATCATCGGTAGAAGTTTCGAAGTCAGCAGCGATCTGCAAACAGGATCTGGAAACGGCCATGCCGGTAGCGGAATGGGCGAGAATACATGTGTCGCAGATTGCTACTGATCTCCAACATCCGCGAATAAATCCTACGCATTTTTGGAGACCACAGTAAGAGGCTGGCGATAGATGTGAAGGTACCAGGTCGGCGCTGGACTGTACTGGAGAAGGTTAAAAAAACACGTGTTTTCCCGCCGACTCTGCAACAGGCACGGCCGTTTTCAGGTCCTGTTTACAGAATGCTGCTGACCTCATGACTTTTACTGATGATCTTCACACCTTTTGGAGCCCACAGTAACATTTTGCACGAAATGTAAAGGTGCCAGGCCGGTGCTGGAAGAGTTCAGCAACACTTGGCTCTACCTTTTTAAGGTCTGGAGCCCGCCCACTGTACCGATAACTTCTACATACATGTATTCCCGCCCATTCTGCTACAGGCACGACCGTTTTCAGGCCCTGTTAGAAGATCCCCCTGACCTCGAAACTCATTAAGATGATCTAAAAAATATCGAAGTCCACAATAAGGATTTGCTGACACATGTGAAGGCGCCAGGCCGGTACTGAAGAAGGTAAAAAAACACGTGTATCCCCGCCGCCCATTCAGCTGAAGCTTAAAGGCACGGCCGCTTTCAGGTCGGTCCTGTTTGCAGATCGCTGCTGACCTCAAAACCTTCCACGGTGATCTAAACATATTTTGGAGTCAACAGTAAGAGAGATTTGCTGACACATGCAAAGGTGCCAGGTCGGTATTGGAAAGGAAAAAAACACGTGTATTCCCGCCCATTCTGCTACAGGCAAGGCCGTTTTCAGGTCCTGCTTGCTGGTTTCCGCTGACCTCAAAACTTTCGTCGATGATATATACTGAACACCTTTTGGAGCTCATAGTAAGATTTTGGCGGTGAAGTTGAAGTACCAGGCCGGTACTGGAGAAGGTAAAAACACACATGTCTCGGTCGATTACTACATGTATTCCCGCCCGATCTGCTACAGCCACGGCCGTTTCCAGGTTCTGTTTGCAGATTGCTGCTGACCTCAAAACGTTCATCGATGATCCTTATATCTTTTGGAGCTCACAGCTAAGTTTTCAGGATTCTGAATACGTCTGAACAATCTTTGGAGTCCACAGTAAGAGTTTGGCGATAAATGTTAAGGTGCCAGGCCGGTACTGGAAAAGGAAAAAAAACATGAGTATTCCTGCACATCCTGCTACAGGCACTGCCATTTCCAGGTCGTGTTTGCGGAATGCTGCTGACTTCAAAACTTGAAACCTCTACTTCGCCGATTGGCCCGGCGCCCAGCCGTGAGGTTCCGATCAGGTCCCGGCTGGCCAGTGCTCCTGCGGGAGCTTCTCCTCATTTCGTCTGGGTGGCCCGTTATGGGGGGAATCTTCTTGGATCTCAGGTGGGGGGCCTCTGCTCGACTTGTTGTTGTTGTAACGGTTACAGTGGGTTCCAGACCAAGAGGTAGAACCATCGGGCTTGTTGAGGCGCTCTGCAGGTTGTTATGACCGAGGGCTGCAGTTGGTGTAGTGCTGATAGGGGGCCATTTAGGCTGCCTCCCCCTAGGTGGTTGGCACCACTGTATGTTCTCTGGCCCTTTCGTCGGGCTTTCTGGTGGTTTGCCATACCTCGATCGATTGGTTTGTTCTTCCTGCGTCTCTTTCGGTGGCAGGTTGTTGTTGTTGCGGCAGGTGATGCTCCCGATGGCTCTATCACATGGTCTGGGGCCCACTGTAGCAGTTATTTAGTTGTAATCGTTACACATCGGCGGCAACACATGGGATCTCGCACGGATACGGCTACCACCGGACGGACAGATCGCCGTCAAACAGGTAAATAGAAGGGTCAACAGAAAACCGCTTGCTGGGAGCTACATGCACCCTCGAGTTTGCCGACATTTGACGCCGGACGGCCAGTCCCTTGGCCATGCTGCCCCATTTGTAGCGCATCGATGTCAGCGCAACGCGCGCCCCTACCTGGCAATCGCTGCAAGTTACCTGCCACAACAGCCGACAACCTTACTGAAAGAACCTTCTGCAGGGCTTGCTTGCTAAAATGCACCAGGGCAACATCCCTCATCCAATCAAAATAGCAACAACCCGAACGTTCGCGGAGTACACAAAATCAACAGCTGCTCGGACCAGCGCAACGGCAGCACCAAGCACACGGTCGGTAAGGGTTTCAGCTCAGCGCGCCCCGCCTCGTCCCGTGCCACCTCTTCACAAATTCGTGATGGATTTGACACCTGTAATTGATCGGCTCAGCGCTTTTTCCAACTGTGCATTATTAATTCGCAGGCGGAGCTTAGTTAGGCACCGACAGTTGGTGCCTGGCTACGCGCACATAATGCAAACGCGACATGTGTGCCGCCAGACCGCCAGACCGTATAATGTTTTGAGCGCCCCTTCCAAACAAATATAAGCATGCGCACCGGCTCCATTACAACATAAACGCTTCCAAGCCGCCCCAGCCAGTTCTACAGCACTGACAACCCGCTAGATGATGACCAGCCCCTCCCGACTTTGAAACCAATGAATAACTGATAAGATGCGAACACGTTTCGTCGTCATTCCTTGATTGCTGACGGCTGAAAAACGTTCATACAAACTTGTAGGGACCGCACGCCCAATAACCTCTTTCTGCTCCAGACGCACAAGGACTGTGGCCCGAGGCGACAAAGCGCCTATGACTTTCATAAATTGGTGCCAGAAAACGGACATTTCTTACGGACGCGCGTAGAGAAAACCGACCCAGGTTAGTGGTTGCGGGGAGGCGTAGGTCGTCTAAACCCTGTCTACTGTCCACGATTCTTTCATCAGTTATTTAAGGTTTGCGCGTATTCCCCCAGCAGAAATCGCTGCAACAAGTCAAGGCTCCAGCCACACACGCCGCGACCCATAAGCTGCGAGGAGCGGAATAAAGTGAAGGTCAAAGAGAATAACGTAACATAACAACACGTGACATGGCATGACGCCCTGAAACACTGCATGCCGATGAGTAACACAAAACCACCGGGTTGCGAAGGAACCGTCGCATGAACAACACGCATTTTGACGATCCCTGACAGAGCTGTTCCCATCGGCCGTTCTCCAAGCCTGCATATGGGAACGGGGCTATTGGGGTAGCAAGTGATGGGAACGGGGCTATTTGCCTAGGAAGATAGACGACACGTAACCGACAACGATCAAGGGATGCTCCTCATGTCCTGACGTACTCGTGCTTTTCCTCACTCTCCCCCGCTGCCCTCCGCTTCCTAGGTCGCGCCACCGAGCGAGTCTTCTCGCCCCACTGCTGAGGTAGTCCCCCCCCCACGGTTTCCCCCCCCCCCCCGCCTCGAAACGTCTGTCCTAAACGGTTTTCTCTCGCATCCACGGGTCTTCCTGGGGACGAGGTAGCAAGTGAATAAATGCAAGCGCAACCGGCTCAGGACCTCACTTGGCGCACAAATGTTACTGCACCAGCAAGATGCGTCGCTCGTCACCCACTGTTCAGCGGCACTGGCACGGCCACCAGCAACTCGTCAATAAGCCCCTTGCCGGGTTGCACCAGTGCCGCCTTATTGTGCAGACCAGCCGCCTCCGCAGCGACCACATCGCAGGCGTCAACACCCCTACTGCCGCCGCCCACCGCCGCATCCAGTGTTCGCGCCGACATGATTTTCAGCTGGATTGACACCACGGCCTGGCCCTCAGGCAAGCCCTTCAGCTTGTACGTGCCCAAATCCACGACCTGCACGGTCACGGGCACGACGAAAGCCTTCACCGACGCGGCGAGCGCGCTCGCAGCCATTGCAGCCAGGTAGTGCTCGTGAGTGAGGCCAGCAGCCGCCGAAGAGGATGCAAGTGCAAACGCCGAAGATCGTGTGACGAATTGTTGACCGCCAAGGTCGTCGTCGGCCGTCAGGGCTCCGCCCGGAGGCGCCGGAGGCGCGCCGGCGCCTGCAGCGTCGCTGCGCACAGCAGGTGGTTGTGGTGATGTTGCCATTGGTGGTGGTGATGACAGCCGGTGCGCGGTCTCGGCCAGCTGCTGCTGCTGCTGCTGCTGTGTATCGACTCCTGGCTGGCTGTGCGCCGTTGCGTCCGGTGGGAGCGGACACGGCAAGCAAGCTGGCGCAAGAGCCGATGTGCGGAGGGAAGCCGCGGGGATCTTTTGGTCGCTGGGCCCTACCGACGCCGGCTGCGGCCCATCCACTGGGATGCCTGGAACGGCTGCGGAGGAGGAGGCAAGCACGCGATAAGGTGCCAGTTGTGGTGTAAGGCCGTACCGGCGAGCGAAGGCAGGAAAGCGAAAGGCCAGGTATGACAGCGAGACGGCGAGCAAGAAATGTTCGGGAGGTGCAACAGGTGCCAGCTCGTTCGAACAATGTCCTGGAAAGGAAAGTGTCGCTTACGTCAAGCCACAACCTTCGAGCATGTGTGCCGTAATGCACCGCCAAGCCACGAAACATGTGTGTCCGTGTGTTCAGGTGAATTGCGCCGCGGCCTTCGGCGCATGCTGTACCCCTGCTTCGTTCGAGCACACACTCCTGAGGGAGGCTGCCGGGCGGCTGCCACCCGACCACTCCTTCTCACCTCCCACCGGCGGCATCTGAGCGCTGTGGTGCAGTCGGGCCATGTCCGCGGCCACATGGCTGGGCACGAATGTGCGAACCGGGGGGGCCTCTTCGCTGGGGAGTGAGCTGGCCATGTCTGCGGGCGAAATTTGCGGACGGGGATCGCGGCAGGAAAGGTGCAAGGGAAGAAGAGCAGTCACGTCCGGAGTTAGTGTGACCAGGAATGTACGGCATTGGATTGTTTTCCAGCAGGTTCCACCAGGACACGTTTTTCCTTTCCTAACAGCTAACACCCAACGGCGCCTCGTCGTACACTGCCCGTTGTATACGTCCATACATTATCAACCGCGTCCTGCTTTCCTTTACTGCCGCGACTTGCTTTCTAGTTCTTCTGTCGCAGATGGTTCATCCTCTGCCATCCATCCCAATCCTGAGCCATCCTCCCGCTCGTAACCTGCTAATTAACACTGTTTCATGTTGTTGTGACCCCTTGCTCCTGCCGGTGCCTAGTAATTCTCCGCTTTTTCGCAGTGGAGATCAATGCAACACAGCTATGGCAAAAGGGCAGAAAGCCGGGCTAGACTGTTTCCTCCGGCTTTGCGCTCGCAAAGAACACCCTAAACTTAGGTATGTCGAACGTTGCGCTGCAACATTTAGTGCATTGGAGGTGGCGGCGCTCCAAGACGCCTCCCATGATTCCGATGGCATCCGAAATCACTGGGGACATCTCGCAACCGGACATCTCGGCGCCGGACAATCGGTGAGGAGCACTTTGGAGAGGAAACGTCGCTTGCGTCAGGACGCAAAAGCGAGTTGTGACGTCCTGGCGTTAGCGTTTTATCTTATCAACGCTACTCGTTCATACGGCATTAGCTCTATGGTGTAGTACACGAATCCACTTTGGAAACCGAGCCAACCTGATGTCCTGATCTCCGACACTGCAGGCAAACAATTTTTGCGGTTTGGGTATGTGCACAATATCCGCGTTGACTTTTAGCCAAGACCGGCACAAGTCTTCCAAGATGCAGTACATATACGTCTACATAAGCATCATAACCATATGGATTGCGTTTCTTGGTAGGCCTGTTAACTAATCACAGCACTTACAGTTCGTCACGCCACCTGTGATCATGCTGAGCGCGGCGTTGGCGTCGGCAATGGCTTGCCGCCATTCCCTGAGCACCTCCAGGCCGGCCGTCTTGTCCAGGAGGATCTGCAAGAAGCCAACGCAGACATTGGCAGGAAGCCCCTCACGGTTACCGCCTCACGGAGAAAGAAGCCTCGACAGTTACTGTCCCAATAGCGCTCTGCCATACCCTGCCATACCCTGCCATACCCTGTAGTGCCCCAAGAGCCCCACCATTGCCATCTGGCAACCTAGAGTGTCCGGTCCTCATGAGGCCCTCATGTGCTTCCCTCCTAAACATGCCGTCCAACACCTGCCGGCAACAAGCCGTGCGCAGGGCAACAGGCGAGCTGCCTGCCTTCACGTTACAGCCTCGTTACAGACCTTGACTAACGATGGCAAGATTCTCAGGTGTGGCTTGGGTCGATTGGCCCAAATCAACCAGCCCCCGGCGCACCTGCCCCGCCTTGGCCCCCGCCATGAGCCTCGCTGCCCGGTTGACCAGCGCCCCGAAGTAGTCCGCGCGGCCGGTGGTGGCATGCGGCACCACTGACAGAGGCACGCCGGTGAAGATCCCCACCTTGGCACGGAAGCCCCTGGGAGGACACGTGCAGGGTGAGGGGATGAGGGAGAAGGAGGAGGGGTGGGACAAAGGTGTCACACCACCGATGTGTCAGGTACAGCCGCACTGCATCATGGTGCATTGGTTTATTAAAAATGACGTCAAGATATGCGTAAAAATGACGTCAAGATATGCGGACCGCATACTGGACCGTAGCGTATCATTGTGACAGTACGGTAACCCCGACAACAACAGCACCAACAGCACAAGGTCACGGTAGCGCAGGCTCCGAAGCACCCACCTGAGTAGTGGTCGCCCATTCGGCGCCAACACCAGTCGAGCCGTGCTGAGCTCCAGAAGGTCCGCGGGCCAATCTGCCTACGCGTAGAAGCAGGCAAGGAGAAGGCATGCTGTCGACCACAATAGTAGCGGTGATGCAGCTCCAGTGAACTCAGCATGAGCCCTGCTACAACCTCGTGTTCAACCCTGCGCTGTACACTTGCCGTGGCACAGCCTACACGGCATATTTGCTGCGGTGGCAGCTCTCCTGCCCGATGGACCCAACATGGATGGAACACTCTGCCCCGTGGGGCCCAATTCCAGCCAGCCATCCCTAAGGCTTGCGATAATTCGCCCTGAGGTGGGCGAGCTAGGGTGAGGACGGCCACATCTAACACGTGCAGTGATCTCTTTTACCCTTACCTGCATCAGCCACTCGTGCAGCGCTAGCCCCAGCTCTGCAGCGACCCGTGGGCCATGGCAGGCCACCATGAAGGTGCACTCGTACTCTTGGCACTCATACGCCCCGAACACTCGCAGCACCTCGCGCACGGCCGAGCAGAACACCGCTCCACTGCGCTCTGCCACCTCCGGGTTCGTGTTGGCGATGGCCGAGTAGCCAGCTGGCTGGATGAACATCAACGATAGCCGGGGGAACGAGGGCTGCTGGCAGGGGACACATGGCATCAGAGCCTGCGAGGGCAGCGGTGAGGGGTGCGGTGGTTTTGCTTTTTGCCTCTTTAAGGATTTCGATAAAAGGGTTTTAGGATTTGGGCTCTGGAATTGCCCTTAACTTGAAATCAGGTAAGGAGCTGCTCAGCCTAGGAAAGCAACCAGTCCAATGAACAACCTGCACACAGTGCAATGATGGATGTGTAAGTGCAATCACACACCTGGGCTGCACCGGGCGCGTCGAAAAAGCCTGGCGCCAGCTGCGACTGGGACTTGAGAGGCGGGTGGTATGCACCACGGTGCTTCAGGTGCGCTGGCAGGATCTGGATCACCTGCAGCAGTGCGTGACACCATTGGAGGGGCATGATCTGGGTCGTCCGAGCAACCGACTGGCCTGGCCCGCCAAACACAACTATCGGCATACTGACAGTACGAACGGCCATCATGATCATTACCAGCAGCACAACGACAACCGAAGGGCAGCTGGCACGGCCGGCAGCAGGGGAAGCTGGCATAGACGGCAGCAGGGAGAGGCCAAGAGTCACACCCACCTGCACTCCATCATACACATCTCCATAGGCGGCGCCCAGCGCTGGCAGCTGCAGCCGGTGCACCCCCATGTCGATGACCACGAGCGCATGTGAACTGTCCCCGCTGAACCCGGCACCCACCCCTGACTTCACAGTCGAGGCAGGGCCGTCGGCGGCAACGGAACCCCGAGGCTCCATCGGAGCACTCGGGGACCGATGATGGAGTTTCAAGAGGCTGTGGTGTGCGGTGGGGGAGAGGTATGAGGGGGGTTAGGTTGCGGTAGATCAAAAGTTGGGCGTTTGCCTTGACACAGTTGCCGTTGGAACGTATCGCCGCATGACGATCAAAGGTCACTCACCCGCACAGCGGCCTTCCCTTACTCCCCGGATCGGATCTCACTGTCCTCGCCGTCCACCCCTCCCTCCATCCAGCGTTCAGCACCCAATGCCTCTTCCTACCTCCGCACGCGCTTGCTGCTGCCGCCGATCTCGAACAGTCTCCGTGAAGAGGCCATGCGATACACCTCGCCCTCCACCCCAGGAGTACCACCAACGGTACTCGGCCGCCGCTCGGTCTCGCTGTCAGCCGTGACTTCAAAGCTTTCCGCAGCCGGTGGGCCGGCCCCCTGCGACACGCCGTCACCCTTCCTGCCGCCTTTCAGTGGGGGGTTGGAGGTCGTCTGCTCCATGTCCAGTGCCATCCCGTACGACGGCAGGCGCCGTACCAAGCGCATCAGCGTCCTGCCGCGGTTCTCCCCCGAGGAGGGGATCCGCTTGGCGCTCCTGAACGACGCCGCCCTGCTTGGGCCACCATAGGTCCGCCGCTCCGAGTCCTCCAATAGCTGCGAGCCAAGCAGTGCACTCAGCCTGCCTGCGGTTGCATCCACACCGTCGCCAGGCAAAAAGAGGTCTGAGCGACCCGCAGCATGAGAAGTCATGAGAAGTGAAAAGGACACCATGGTACGTTTTTAGCTCCGATAGCGTAGCAGTGGTGAGGCTTCGTACCAGTTGTCGAGGGCTTTGCCCCGTGGGGGCCGTGGCTGGCGGACTCGCTGTGGGCTTGTGCACCGACAGGCTTGACAGGGGGCGCCACTGCGCCGTCAGTATTTCGTAGCGGCTCAGGTGCTGAGGGGCTGCACGGAAGGGGGCCCTCGGCATCGGACGGCTCAGCGGCTTCTTGCTGCGAAGGCGGAGCGGCACGACACGGCACATAGCAGCACCCGCGTCACGTTGTGCGTGTATGTATGTTTGTGGGGGGTGATGGCGTGATGACCACAATTCGCGAGTGGCGAACAGCAACGACACAACAGGCGCCACTGCGCCACCACCAGCTCCAAACCGCCCAATGCCTCCAGGGAGGGTGTATGACATCCACGTGACGAGCCAGGGGGCGGGGCTCCGCTTGCGAGGTACGGCACACGCTCGTCCTGCCATCGCAGACGCCTCACCTCCCACGTCACGCCGGGTGGGGCCCCCTTGGAGCAAGCCCTGCCCGCCCGCTCCCGGCCCCCTCCCTAGAGCGCTCACGATGGCCAGGTCTCGCGCCTTCTTAGCGGTCCGGTTGGCGCTCGACCCCATGGCCTCATGCACCATCGCGGACCGCAGCGCCAGCACCACGCCCTCTCCGGTAGCCGCGTTGGGCGCGAGGGCTGCCCCCACGCGGGCACCGAAGCCGCCCGGAGTGTTGCCGGCGTTCGCGCCCGCCACGATCAGGCCGTGCATTGTGCCCTTGCTGCCGGTTGCTGCGTTGGCTTCGTTGGCGCCGAACAGCGAGAACCGACCAGGGATCTGACCTGCACGTATGAAGCCGGGGGTTCGTCATCTACCACGCATGTACGACGCTAGTATGACGCGTGTACGACACCCGCTGATGTCGTTGTGTGCGCTCCTACCGACCTTCCCACCATCCTTACGGCCCACACTGTGAATGAGGGCATGGGTCACGGCGTGTGCTGGCCAAGCAGATCGCCCGGGGGATTCGACACGCCCTTGCGTCCTGCCTTGACCTCGATAAAAACCAACGAGATGGACACACACCGCACCACGCTACACCAAGTAGGAGTTCCCCTTCTTCTCGTTTCCCTCCTTTTCCCCCAAGGGAATGTAGTAGTAGTTACGTCCCTTGGCCTGCGCGGCGCCACCAACGCCCACACCAACGCCCACACGGACGCGACTGCACGCCCGCACGTGGGCCCCGGCGACGCGGTACACCACGTGTGCGTACCGCCGCGGCTGCGTGACCCAAGCTGCGCGTTAAGGGCATCCAGCTCTGGCAGATCCAACGCTCCGAAAGTCGGGTGCCGGGGCCTGGCACCCAGGGCTCCTGCCGGGGCGACCCGGGCCCAGGGGCCTGCCACCGCTCCGAAGCCACTCCGGTCGTCGGCTCCGTTGCCGCCGTTGCTCAGGCCGGCTGCTCCAAGCATTGGGGCAATGCCGCCGATCGCCATGCCGCCAAACTGCACAGCGCCGGCGACGCCACCGGCGGGTGCGCCGCCGACGCCGATGGTGGAGCTGCTGGCGGTGTGCCATGCGTCCACTGGCTTAACTGAATCAGCGGTGCTGCCGCCGCCGCCGGCGTCGCTGCCCGCCACGCTGCCGCGCCCCTTGACTGAGCCCGCCAGGAAGTGCGCCCCCACCTGAGTGGCCGACAAGCGGCCCGGCAGGCCGGCCCCCGCAGGTATCGCCAGGCTGACGCTTTCCTGCGGCTGCCAGCTAGCGCTGGTGGCCAGGAACCCCTCGTGCCCGCAGGGCCCGTCGGCAGCGCCCGCAGGGTTGGCGCCTTGGGCGCCACTGCCGGCGCCACCGGCCTTGCCGCCGCCGCTAGCGCCAGCACCGCTGCCGGCGCCGCCAGCGCTGACGCCTGGAGCGTCGGCGTGTGGAACCGCATGCACAGGTGATGCGCTGCCCAACGCGGTGGACCTGGAGGCCAGCCGGTGTATCGTCTGACCGCCCAGCGCAGCCCTCAGCGTGGCGTCACGCCACAGATGCGTGGCTCCGTGAGGGCCCGCCACACCCGCCCCAACACCAGCGACCGGCCCGGCTTGGGGCGCGGCCGGCAGCCCTGCCCCGTCTCGACTCGCCCTCGTGCTTGCTCCTGCTGCCGCTGCTGTTCCTGCTGCTCCTGCCGCTGCTACTGCTGCTGCTCCTGCTGCCAGGGTATGGCGGCCATGTAGGCTGGAAACGGGGCGACGCTGGGGGCTTCTGCAGCCGGGGGCTTCGGCTTCGTTGCCGGGCTCCTTCGGGACAAAGCGGCGGCTGTCGCTGGTGGGGCGAGGCATGGCGGGCAAGGCCGCAGGGTGCGGGAGGGATGACGAGGGCTTCCCACCGCCGGCGGTGCCCAGCTGCAGCCAAGCCTCCCAGGAGGCGCTGCCGATGCCGGCGCCGTCCTTGGCCTGCAGAGGCGGGCGGGCAGGCGGGTAGGCAGCGAGCGGGTTGGAGGCAGGCGCAATTTCGGAGGCGCTGTAACCAGCCGTAAATGCCCCTCTTGAGCTTGGGTAACGACGTGAAAAGCGCGGGTCGGGGCTTTAAGCACCGGTCTTCTTCGACATGCACGTGTCGTTCTACTTTGTCGCGATAAGGACAAGGCGGTATTCTATATGCACGCGCGGCGCCCTTCGTCGGTCGGAAGCGGCTGCGTCGAATGGGCGCTGGGCGGCTAAAGGAGGCCAGCGCAGCGTGTGCAAGCAGCCACCACCCACTCGGGGCCCTCGACCCTCTCACCGGTGCGGATCGGGCTTCTGTTGGGCGCGCGATGAAGGACACCGACTTGCGGATTGACCTTGGACGTATCGGCTGGGGGACTGACTTCTCACCGTCACCACCATTGCCACCACCGCCACCATCAGCGTGCTCCCCCCCTCCTGGCGGGGCGCCCCCACCCGTAGCCCCCGCCTCGTCCGTCAAGTCCCAGGCGTCGTACACGCAGCGCTCCACCTCCGCCGTACGTCCGTGCCGCTTGGGGCCCAGGTGCTTGAAGACCGGGGCGAAGCTGAAGCTCTCCGTGACGCCGGCGCCGGTGCTGCCTCGGCTGGCCGTGCTGCTGCTGTCGAAATGATGGCTGCCGTGTACTGCCGACGAGTTGATCGCTCCCGTCATCAGCAAGTGGTGCTGGGAGAGCACCCGGCTAGGCCCCCCCCCTGGAGCCCCCACGGGTCCCATGGCCGGGCCGGAGGTAACCTCCGTGTCCTCGTCTGATGGCTCCTGTGCGGCCGTACGGCAATGCGCCTCTGAGGTCTTGCAGCGTGAGGTGGCCGCAACTTCCCCTTCGGCGGCAGCGGTGCCAAAGGTGTCAAAGGCCACGCCCGCCAGCCAGCGGGCCCCGGGGCCATGACCCCCGGGTGATGGCGCAGGAACCCGCGGAGCCGAGACGGCCGCCGACGTAGACGGCGTCTGAGGCGGTGTTGAGGAGTTCCTGTTGTCGATGCCGTCGCTGAAGCATCCGATCGGCAGCAGCGGCCGCAGGCCGCTGGACCCCGCCGTGTTCATCAACAACTCCAGGAAGGCCTCGTCGTCATCCACGTTCCTCGACTCCGACCTAGGGCCCTGCTGCCTAATGCCGCCAGCGGCATTAGGCAGCGGCTGCCGTACGCTGCCGCTGGACCCAGTCGAGAAGTTAGAAAGGCCGACTTCCCCCATGCCGGCGCCGCCGCTGCCGACACCGCCGCTGCTGACACCGCCAGCGGGCGGCACGGCGCCGCCGAGACTGCGCGGGTCGTCTGCCTTTGCAGTCTCGTCATCCGTCGCCTCAGCAACCGGCCCGGGAAGCATAGATGGCCCCGCCCCAGGCCCCGGCGCTTGACCCCTGCGGCTCATTAAAAAGTAGCTCCCAGGTGTTGTCCCTCCGGACGTGTCCAAAGTCCTGGGGGCGTCAGCCACTCGAGAACCGAGACCGACACCACTTCCAAACGGGTTACCGCTGGTGCGCGCTCCCAAGAGGCCTCCCTGGAGCGTCACGGCTGGACAAAACATATCCGAAGATGCCTGGTCCGCCACCGACGCATACGCGACGTAGGGCATGCGGGGATACAGCGGGTTGCCGGATACGTCAGACGGGACGTCGATGGTGCCGGCCCCGGCGCCCTCCGACACCAGCTGTCCAGCACTGGCCTGTGTGGATTGGGTGTGCGGGTTGGCCGCAGGAACCGTGCTTGCGCGCATGAGCGCTTCCCGCCCCGGCTCCGCTGTTTTGCTGGAGCCGTGGGCTCGTCTGTCCACGCCGTGGCCCTGGCTGCCCGGCCCCGTGATTTCGGCGGTGAGGGTTCGCATGAAGAGGCCTTGGAGGTTGGAGCGGTGAGTTGTGGGGGGCCACAGCACCTGGCTACCTCCCGGCAGACCCGGCGGCGGGGCCGCAGAGGACTCCACGGAGGCGCGGCTGCCCAGGATAGCGGCCACGTCTGTGGAGGAGAGTGCGTCGGGACGTGCGTGCATGAGTATCGTACAGGAAGTGGTACAGGCGTCGTACAATGGAGGGAGGGTGGGGATTGCGTAGGCTCACACTGAAGGGCTTGGTGCGGCTTTTCATCCCACGCCTTTCGCGAAACCGTAACGGAGACAGAATGGACATCCTCCCGCGCGATGGACATCGAGCCCCAGTAAGATCTCATCCTGCGGCCCTCCGGAGTCACGGTGGCGGCGACAGTGAGCGGTGCTACCTAACGCCTTGCGCCTCCCGGTGGGATGGCGGTTTTTGACATACCCCAGCTGCCCCGTGACAACGCAACACCGCAATGCCCAAGCACGCACCAAGTGGGCTCAGCGGCCGCGATTGCCGTGACGTGTTGCTGCCGTACAGGGACTGCAGAATGGTTGCCGTACCGGGGTTGCTCGCGTAGCCCAGCAGGGTCTGGTGCACGGCCATCCTATAGCGAGGCGCGGGGCAGGCGTGCGGGGAGCAGCCGGGCGGGTGGTGGAGCGGAGCTCCGCACGCGGCAGGGGTGGCTGCGGGGCCCTATGCAAGCCGACCCCGGCAAGTGAAAGAGACACGTACCTCAGGCTATTCCCACCCCTCCCCAAAGGGAAACACCGGCGAGGCCCGGGGCCTTCCGCCCGAAGCAGCAGGTAGTTCCCTGTAGCCCTGTTGTCACCCGTGTCCGCAGCGGGCGGCTCACCATTCACTCGATCCCCTCGCTGAGCTCAGCGCCCCCATGGGCGGCATATGCGAGTTGTATCCCTGCATGGAGCTCATGGACTGCTGCAGCGCGAGCTGCTGGTTGGCCGCCATCAACGCCGCCCCAGAGAGGGCCCCAGGGGAGCCGAATGACGTAAAGACCAAGGATGAGCCCTGGTGCGAAATGTTGGGGGGCGCCTCCGACAGCGGCCCCGGAATGTACGACGCCGGGCGGGCTCCTCGACCATGTATTCCATGCACGCTCCGCAGGCTGTTTTCGCAGGTGCCCGGGAACCCAGCGACTTGCGCGCGGCTGGAGGTGCCGGTAGGTGGCGGAAGGTGCGGTTGGGTCGGGGTCGTACGCGGCCGGAGGGCCCCGCCGGGGCCCCCGGGCCGCACCAAGCTGTTGCGACGGAAGGTCTGGCGACCCAAGGACTCCCCACTTGCGACTGAAGGGCCCAGTGACAGGCGCGACAGGGTTTTGAAGGGCGGCGGGTGCCGGGGGTCCTGGCTGATGTGGCGCGGCGCGGCGGTGCGGCCGTAGCCCGATGTGTCTGTATTGCTGGGCTGGAGGGACTGCGGGCCGTCCGTCCAGGGGATCTCAAAGTTGGGGTTGCCGAGCTGGGAGTTCAACGCCATCTGTGCCTTGGAATTTATTGTATCTGCGACCAGAGCGCAAAGCGTATTGCAGCGTTGGTACAGGTACAGGTACCATATTGCGTAGGTATAGGTGCCATTCCGCGTGGGTGCAGGTATCAGCCGGGACGCGGGTGTGTCACTAAGACGTGCGCCGCAAAGGGTCCCAGATAGGGGGGGGTGTTATGACCGCAGGGACAGCACAGTGGGGAGATTTAAGAAAGTATGAATAAATGGATTTGGATGTTGATTGGCGATGTTGAAACGGACGAGCTGAAAAACGAGGTGCAGGATGACAACTTTGAAGGGAAGGATGGCAGCGCCCAGCCCTCGCGCAACCAGCATCTTAATGTGCCTCGCGTGTTGAACCTCCAGCCCTCCTCACCCGCCAGCTCCTGCACCTCGCTCTCCACCACATCCAGCTCCTCGAACTTGTGGTGGATGCCCTTGAACGTCATCGGCTCCAGAAGCACCTGGCCGCCAGACCCTAGCTCGGCGATGCCCGTGGCGAGGCGCAGCACGGCGCCCGTGTACTGCATGCGCCGCGTCACCGGGTGCTCGCGCACGGAGGAGGGCACGCCCGTGGCGATGCCCATGCGCACGGACAGGCCCTTGAACAGCACCAACAGCGGGGCGGATTTCGGAGACTCCCCAACGCCGCGCACATCAGCGACGGGCACCAGGGGCCGAGGCCTGCAGAGCGGGTGCTCCAGCAGCAGCGGCGGCCAGTCCAACTTGAGCAGCGCGGACTGCAACAGCAGCGCCCACCGCACCGCATCCACCGGCTCGTGGAAGGCCACCAGGAAGGCGTCGCCCTCGGTGGTGATCTGCGCAGAGGGAAGAGCCAGCCGCGATATCGGATCCATACGGCATGCCGATCGCGGCATTTGATCCACGCGGCATGCCCACCGCGACATCGGATCCACGCGGCATGCTGGGCAAACGTTACCTTGCAGCTTAGCTGATGGACTACTGCGGCGGTTCTTAAGAGGAGGCTAGCTGTGGGCTCCCTAACCCGCATAGTACGAACAAATACGGTGTACGAACGCCGTATCATCGCATACCGTACAGGACCGGCCAATCACGTTGCACCGCCTCCGCAGCAGCCCACCTCGTATCCGCAGCAGTGGGATATCGTTAGGCGGATGGTCCGATCATGGAGACCGAGAGCCACGTTCATGACATCAGGCTGCCACTCCCACAGCTCCGTGCTGCCCTCCACGTCTAAGCATCATTGGTAAGGGAGGGGGGGAAGGCAGGTGGTGGAAAACTGGGCGCAGCCATGCACACAACGCGGCGGTCAGATGAGCAGCGCCCGCACTGTGGTTCGATATAAATGTGTGGCATTGGCACTACATGTTTAGGAGCAGGCCTGGCACTGTGCATCGTTGGCCAGAACCCGCCTCACCCGTGGCCACCAGCGTGACACCGTCGCCAAACAGCCCGGGGTAGGTGCCTGCATCAGGGCGGAGTACGATAGCGACGACGGGCGACAATGCCGAGTCAGCTGTGGGGTCCTAGTACTCAAGTGAGAGCGGCGATGCGTGTTTCCCAATCCTCACATCATCGGTGATGGCCTCTAGTTGATAGATTTGTAACAACCTTGACGTCATCTGCCACCAGCTGCGGTGGCGAACCGGCGTCACAAGTTACCTGTACCACATGTCCCTCTCAAACACAAGTTACCTGTACCACATGTACCTCCCAAAACATGGCGCGAATACCGGTACGATCGTGCAAGCCGGCCGTCACCGTGGCGCCAGGGCATATACCGGGAGCCCCAAGGGAGGGTTCAGCTGGCAGCGGAGCGCGGGGAGTCACCCACTGGGCGGTTTCGCGCGCTTGGCCGTCATAGGATTAGGGAAAGCGGGGAGCACACCCACCTGGCGGTTTCGCGCGCTTGGCCGCCATTGCGTTAGAGCCCCTGGGCGGTGATGCCGCGTCTTGAACAGCCGCGGGGCTGCTTTCCGACGGCGCGCTGCGCAGGCAGGCGAAGGACGGTCCCGCCGCAATGTCGACTCGTTGCCGCCCCGGCAGCGCGAGGAGTGCGCAGGAGGTCCAGCGCAGCTTACTGGCATCGCTGCCGCCGCGGCTGACTCTGCGCAAGTAGCAGAGGAGCAGCACCAGCCACGCGACGGCGCCGACGGCTATGATGCATAGTGGGATCAGGACGCCGACCAGCACACGAAGCGGCACAACGGCCTCCTCCTGAGGGCACAGGGCCGCGAGGGATAGATGCGGGCGGACATGCTTGGTCCTCTATTCGTGCCATTAAATCTGCAGAGCTGGAGCATAGACGGGGTTGCGTGGTGCGGCGCGTTGCGTAAACCGGAGGGAACGGAAGGGCATTCAGCCGACCCGGATGGTGAGGTTTAGTGAACAACAACTGTAGCGCGTCGCATGGCGTCGCGACATGCAATGTCATGTGCTTGAGGCCGGATGGTGTAATGGCGTGGGGTGCATTAGTAGACAGCTCGCTCTAGTGCGGTGCAGAACTCAGCGCGCCGGATCCCCAAAACGTGCATTCGGGCACTTTGAAACTCCGCTTCGAAAGGAGGTGCCACGTCGAAGCACACCTACTTCGCCGTCAGCGTCTCCTGCTGCTGCTGCCGCCGGCTCTGCCGCCGTACACAACGCCTGGACGCCCCCGTCGAGCGCGCGACTCAGCTTCGGCGGCCGTGCCGCCGCGATGCCGCTCCCCGAGAGCTGCATGCAGACGCACGACTGGTACTGCCAGTAGCTAGGTGCCGACAACAGCACCGTGCTCCCAGACGGCGGCAGGGCAACCAGCGCCGCGATTCGGGCGCTGGCGGACGAGGTGACGCTGGTGCTGGCGTTCGGGCCGCCCCGGTGAAGGAATGAGCTGCAAACCACGGTTGCCCCCGGCGGCTGGAGCACTGCGAGAGGCATGCAGACGCGGGCACCTTAGGGATCACGCGCAGAAATAAAGAAACGGGCTCCGACCCTGGACCGCGTGCTGGGGGCGGTAACACGCGAGCCGCGGGGTGAAGCCGGTTCCCTGAGCGGCAAAGGCGCGAGCACGTGGGGGCGGCGCCGTGTCGGGCATCCTGTACGGCAAGGACGGGGTGCCGCAATGCGTACCTTCATATGACATCGGCGTGTCTGCCGATGTGTACGACACGTATTCGCGCGAGGGCGCGAAGCCGCTGGGTAGATCGCACGCCACCTGGCCGGGTGCCACGCTGCATGACATGGACGAGCCGCGCACATCCACCTGCGAGCAGCACCGCCACACGAGAAGCACCGCCACACGAGCAGCAGCACCACCGCTACAAGCATTACCACCCATAGCAGCACCACCAACAAGCAGCACCAAGCAGCGACAGGGCCACAAGCAGCACTACCACCATCAGGGCGTGGCTTGAACAACGGACGGCACCAGCAGCACCAGCACCAGCAGGACGCAGGGAGGCAATAAGGCAGGGTGGCGAGGAAGCGGAGCGGAGAGGAGGCGGAGCCCTGAGGTGGGTCTGCTGGCCTTGCAGGCGTGCAGTGCTGCGCACCTACCTCTAGCAGGGAGCGGCGCGACAGGAGCGCTGGAGGCAAGCTGCCGCGCAGGTCTATGACGGTGCGTAGGTAGGCAGGGCGAGGGCGAGGGCGGGTCGAATCTCAGAGCGGCAGGAAGGCGGCTTCTAGAAGGAGGACGAAGGCGGTTCAACGTCCCATCCACTGGTAACAACACGCCGCAACCCGCGCCCCGCAACCCAGCCAACCCCTTCCGACGGGCGGTACACCCGCTCCTAGCTCACCGGGATTGTCCGCCAGCTGCAACACCTGTAGGCTGGTCAGGTCAGCTATGCTGGGCGGTAGCGTCCCATGCAGTCCAAAGCCATCCAGGACGAGCGCTGCAGGGTTATGTCCGCGTGTCCGGGTGGCACGTAAGCAAGAGGAGGCAGGCGGAGGTACATGCATAGGGAGAATCCGGGTGTTGGCTACGTGTATGTGGGGTTGGGGGAGCTGTAGGATACGGACGTGGGTTCGATGGTACAGCAAGCGGAAGAGAGCTAGGAGGTGTCGATGGTAATGCACGGGGGTTCGATGGTAATGCACACGCCCGTGGTAGAGGAGCAGCGCAGCGAACCCGCGACGTAAATCAGTAGCCCCCTCCCCACGTGGCGCACCCTTCACGTTGCCCCACGATGAGGCAGTTGGAGCTCACTCACCAAGAATGTCGCCTTCGGTCGTACACGCTTGCGATGTCTGGTGTTTTAAAAATTTGAAGGCCGACGAGCAGGAGGGAAAACTGGGCGTCAGGGCCAGTGCGGCAATGCCTAGAGCGGAAGCATTGGTTGACATGCCCCTAGCTAGTGGTCCAAAGATACCAGATCTGGGGTGCTTGGCAAGGGCAACAGTGCCTCTAATCCATACTATCGTACTTCCTCGGGAAAAAACCCGTGTACGTGAGTTTTTGGCACTATGATGAGCGCCTCACAACGCATCGCCATGGTGTCCCGGGCAGGATATACCATTTGGGCCGGATGGGCGTAGCAGCATGCACAACAGCTCTGAAACCGTTTCAAAACCCGTCCCCCTGCACCAGATGCCTGTTCTATGAGCACGGTGGAGTTGGCCCTTTCGCCGCCTCCCCAGCCAACGCGCTGCTTGACACGCACGTTCCCCAAGGCAACAACATCTACCCCGTACCTTGATTCCCGGGAGCGAGTATGAGAGGTTCGTGGGCGCCATGATGTCAAGCATGCAACAAACCACACCTACGACAGTGAAGATGCCAGGTTCGACAAACCGTAATGCTTTAAAGCTTTATTGCAAGGGAAACAAACCTTTCCAAAGACAGAAGCTGTTGTTGTTTCCGGTGCCCCAATCAGCCGTCGCGTTTGCGTTCAGCCATTGTTCGCCGCCGCTTGCTGTATATATTTCCCGCAAAATCCGCCTGTGTGTAAAATGGGCCGAAAAATCTCATAGGATATGAGGCCGTTTTGGCTGGCATGCTTCCATTGTGACTCGCACTTGCCTTTGTTCGACAAGATACTCCGTATTGCCAGGATCGTGTTGTGTAATGGTTGCGTAACAATGGCTCACGCAAGCTAGCAGCCAGGCCAGCACCACCAGCGCACGCATCGCCATTGTTTGCTGAACGTTTGGAAAATACCCGTATTAATCCATATGATCGGTTAAAATGTGCTCCTCCAGTAATAGGCAGCCCTGAGACTGAGCCGCCCAAGACGTAGAGGGTCGCAACCGAAGACAAAGGGCATAATGCATTCTATTATTTTGGCTACCATTCCTTGGCAACGCCACTTCGCGTTGAATTGAACGGAGCCGTTCCCCGGTACATCGTTCGCCTTGCGTCACAACTCGTACTACGGCACAAACACAATCAGCTGCAGGAGGGACGCGTTCTTCGGGTGCACTACATAACATTATTTCACGCGTTTTCGAACTATCAATCCAGCAATAGCAGTTTGCTGCTGGTCTCTTTCTTTCGCAGCAAAACTGGCTGTCATAGCCAGGAACACGGGCGCGGCGAATCAAGCATGCAGAGGGTGACTCGTTTCACCTGTCCAGGACTGGAGGGGTAGCCAACAGTAGCCACCCATACCCACCACGGATTCACGTCTGTTTTAACCGGTTTTTCTCGGGCATCCACGGGTCTTCCTCGAACACCACGGATTAAGAACGGTTTCGGACGACCAAACGACGGCGACATGCCAATTCAGGCCATGATTGCTGCCCAGCTGCTGCTCTAACATGCTGCCGCTGTCCCATCAGGTTTCGCCCCATTCGTCCTGCTGTCGTGCACTGGCCCGTGCGCTGTTCGCACGGGTCTCGAGTCCGACGTGTGTGCACACAATAAGGTTGCCCACAAGGCCCACAGCTCTATGCAGCGATGCAAAGGCCCTGAGGGGCCTTGTCGGTAGATTTGCGAAATTTGCGAACTGGTAGTTGGAGCGAGCCTGAGATACCCTTGAGCGTGTGAGGGCAATGCATGCACTGCACGACTGGGCTTTTCAACCAGATACGTGTAATCGACAATCCCGCACATCAACCATTCTACGCGGCCCACGGAGCCCTTTAGAAGCCAAAACAACTAGAACACAAACAGCGATCGTCGACCGGCCGGCTTGGAGCCGTGGACTTGAATTCCGCTTCGTGCAAGTTTTGACCACCTTGATTGAGCGCAGCTGCATTTCGGTAGCTAGCAGCAACAGATCCCCATCGGCTAAATTCCCCAGTGCCTGCTTGTCCCACCACCGTCTGCTTGTCCCACCACCGCCAGGCTCGCGCCCGCTCGCGCGCCGCTTCACGCTTGCTTACCATAAACAGGACGCACGTGTCAGCGCGCTTTTCAGTCAGTCTTTGATGTGCTAGTATGCCCTGCTTGCTGGTAGACGCGCGGAGAACGCCCGGCGCCCGTCCTCCTAGGGTACGGCCATGACCGCGTGGGCCCGCCTCAAGAGACTCCGGATGCGGCCTATTAAGTAGCACTTGGGGTATGGCATCCACCAGGCGCGGATTTCACTGACTTCCATTCTCCGTTGTCGGCTCTACACACGACAGCATCGCCCGCATGGGCCCCACGTCCTCCGGGGCCAGACCCCTCAACGACGCAATGTTCGCACTGTCCAATCTCCATGCAAACCTTCGACTAGCGCGCTTGCTGCAACGAGGCAGCCACGCTTAACGGGCGTGGGCACCTTTCTGCTGTGTAATGGGGAAAAAGCCGCCCTGATGCCTGTCACACGGACGAATCCAGGAAGGGACACAAAACAGCCATGCCTAGCCACACTGCTGCGTTCCACTAGTCGTGTCGTCGCACTGCCTCTGCAGGAATACGTCCAATAACCGTACAGCAAGTTCCTTCCCGGAGATCGTAAAACTATGATACACATCCGTCCGGGACACTATCGGTGTAATTCGAAAACGTTCTCCCAATGCAAGCAAACACCGCAAGCAACAACCTTGCCGGGCCCATCGTCACAGGGGGCATTTCGACCAGCCGCACATAAACCAACCAACCCGCCGGGACGACTGTGTACCATAATGCCTTGGCAACAGAAACGGCAACCAACTGCAGTAATGTTGTACGCAACGGCATGCCGCACAATTGCACGGCGAGAGACCTTCCGGGTACGACAATATACAAAGCAGATTAGATCTCCCCCCGATACGGAGCCCGTGCTGAAGTGCGGACGCGCATATGAATTTATTAACTCAGCGCAAATGGCGCGGACCTGTTCTCACGATCAGCGCGCGCAGCACGAACCCCTGCACGGACTTCCAGGCCGCTTGTTCATAATTCGTAAAACCATAGAGCGACAAGCAATCACCAGCGCCCACAAGACGCTGATCTGGGTTAGTAAGGGGGGTTGCACCCTGGTCCATGGCCCTCCGGGCGCTCCAATCGAAGGCATCCTGCGCTCCTTCGGTTGCGTACGTCACGTTGATCACTGTTCTGAGGCGTGTGAAGACCTCCTCTCACACCCAGGGTTCGCGCCCAAACGCTTATTGCAATGACCGCCACCGCCACCGCCGCGATGGCTCCCCTCTTCCCCCCCTACATGCAGCGGTCGTGTTCGGGAAAAAATAGTCAGCGACCTTGACCTCTGCAGGGCGCGTCTCTCAGCACCTCGTTGCAACACTGCCACGCCGCCTCGATCAAAACGTTTCATACGGCCTCCTCGATGCGGAGCCAAGGCACGTGCTCACACACACACACACACACACAGCGCAGCATCTATAACACACACACACACACACACACACACACACCCCGGTGCCAATGGTCCGTGAAGTACTCGCAACCTTGAGGAAACATCATAAACGCGGGCCTTCTTAGACCCCACCGCCGCCGCGCCGAGCGGCGAAAGGCACCCAGTGCGCGCTGCACCCGCACACAAGGGATGCTCCTGGCCACTGCGATCGACCCGGCCGCCTGGCGCAATTCCCTCCCTCCTACGATGCGTGCGCCTTACAGCATTTGTCAACGGCACATACTCTCCTCAGCTAAAAACATCACCTCTACGACACAACACAACAGCACCCCGAGGCGCCAGCTTGCTGCTTCCTATCTAGCGCAGCCACGAGGCCCTTTGCGTCGATGGCCCACAGCTCCTGGGCTACCGCCTCCATGTCGGGCCGCACGTCCGGGTCCGGAGCCCAGCACTGCCGGATGACGCGGCGGAGCGGGCCTGGCAGGTCCTCGTGTATCGCTGGGCGGAAGCCATGCGAAACCTGGGCACGGCGTCGTCGGCAGGAGGCATGCGGGGGAACGACCTTTATGTGTAAGCTCTCTCGACAGCCTAGGAGAGCCTCTTGTGCGGGTATCGACGGACGGATATTGTTACCGTGCCTGTGGGCCTGGCTCGACGTTGGGATGATTCCCGTGGCTTCACCCACGCACCTGTCTGGCGTACTTCTCCATCTGCGCCGTGTTCTCCAGCGAGCAGGCTATGATGTAGCGGTGGAACACCTCGTAAAGCACCATCGCAAAGGAGAAGCAGTCGCACTGCGGAACGAACGGCAAGGGCGAAGGAAGGCGAAGACAAGAAGAAGCGCAGGCAGAGGAGCCTAAGCTTTAAGGGGCTTCTAGGAGCGGCGAGATGTCACGTTCCGGGCATAGAAGGGGTCCGCAAAGCGGCCGCCTGTATGACTGGCGAGTGGCACTCTATTGGGTGCGTCGTACCTTTTCGTCGTACTTTTGGCGCCGGTAAACCTCGGGAGCCTGGGGTGTCGTGGAGGAAGAGGTTCACATGGCGGGGGGAGGAAGTGGATCAAGTTTGGATTAAAAATGATTTTATTAAATGGTTGGTGTTTTAAAAGGTGGGGCTCCTGCAGTTCCTGCTTTCCTATGAGGCACCACACGTGGCGGACGGGAATCTCACCATGTACATGTAGGTGCCCAGTCGGTCCCGCTTGTGCGACTCCAACATCTTGGACAGCCGAGCCGCGTCATCGGCCTCTCGCAAGTGCGGCGGAGCCTGCGCCGCCGCCGTGACGCGTTCCCGCACGACACGCGACACCCTGTGACGACAAAAACCCGTCAGCACGTGTATGAGGTGGCGGGCAGGGGGACGCGCCCGCCGTACAAAGGACCAACGAACTAACCACTCACTCGCTTTGCCTGCGCATTACGAAGGCATTCGCCTCCATGTCCATGTCCATATGGTCCATATCGTGCGGGTCGGCGCTGCAAATATGAAGGGGCGAAGGGAAGCGAAGGGAAACAGGTAAATCGGCATGTGGTAGGCAAAAAGGCGTCACTTCTACTAATATCGGTACTTTTGAGGTGGATTCTAGTATTTCGTTTCCAGCTACATGCTTGGGAGGGCGTACACTGTACGCAGGTGCCGCCGCGAGGAGCATACGCGCGACACGGTGTCGCCACGTGACACAGGACACCCACATCAGCATCAGCATCATTCCCAGCACTAGCATCAACACCTTGCAGCATCGGCACCAAGGCAGCACGGCAACGGCATCGCAGCAGAGGTGACACGGCGTGAGCATCGCCAGCATGCGCACGAGCAGCTCAGCTGTTCGTCCGGCCCTTGTCCTACCATCCCAGCACGACCCACCTCGTCCTCGGGGGCCGATGGTGTGCTAGCAGGGCTGCGAGGCCTAGGTCGCCCAGCTTGGCGCTGCAGCCGTCCAGGAACGCCGATTCTGCGAGGGCGGGTGGTTGTGAGGAAACTCGTGAGGAAAGCCGTGCGGGGTTGGGTGAGGAAGGGTTCGGGTTCGTTTTTGAAGGAGGGCGGACGGAGGGGGGGCCGCCATACCAGGCAGGCAGGACGCGTGGCACACACCTTACAGCCAAGCTAGCAGCCGTTTAATTTGGGGTTTCTTTTTGTAATCAGAAAGCAAAAAAACCGCTTTGTTTCCGGACACTGAATACACGCGAAAATGTAATCAGGGAGAAAATAAGCTGCTTTGTTCCTGGCCACTGAGTACACGCATATCGCCCAATAAGTTCCGCGTCCCCCACATCCACAGCCGCGCTACCTTCCCCCGGAAGCAGCAGCACGTTGTCCAGCTTGATGTCGCGGTGCAGCACTTTAGGCCGACACGTGTGCATGTACGACAGGGCGCCCGCCACCTGAGCCATCCACCGCAGCGCCGTCACGTTGGTGTAGAGCTGCTGCTGAGGCTGCAGCATCTGCTGGTACACAGCGCCCTGCAACAAGAAGTAAAAACAGCAGCGGAACCGGGAGCAGCAGCGGAACCGGAACAAAGGGGGAGCAAGGGGAGGGGAGGAGCGATGGTGAAGACCCGGTCATGCCATGATGACGCAGCGCCCACTTATACCGCACGAGCGTCGGCCGCGTTGCGGCTAAAGGGCCCTCCGAATCCGCCCCTTAAACTGCCCCATTCGGGTCTTCTCCGGACATGGCTCTCATGGATTCTCATGGATTCTCCCCCATCGCCCATGTCTCATGCCCCCCGCGCCCGCCTCGTTCCCCCTTCCTTCATCCTGTACGGCAGTATGACACACACCTTGAGCGTGCCTCCCCCCAGGTACTCCTCCACGATGAACAACCCCCGCAGCAGCGGCACCGGCGGCGCTGGCGGCTGCTGTCCCTCCTCCGGCCAGGCCACCTCGCCCTCGCTGCTGCGCATCCGGTGCTTGAACCCTGCGGCATGCCGCTTGTCGTACGCCCGCGGTGGAGGCTCGGGCTGCTGGCTGCTGCGCCGCCGCTGGCGCTTCTCGGTTTCGGAGCGGGGGAGGCTGCTGAGTGCTTTCATGGGGTCGGCGTCGGCATTGTCATGCGGCTCCAACAACACCCCGAGACCGATGTACTGCACGATGTGGCTGCCGGGGGGGGACGAGGAGAAGTTGAGAGGAAACCCGTGAATCGACATGTAGGGAGTAGGGGAGGGGGAGAAGGAGGAGGAGCTACCGGAGGGAGGGCTCGGCGGGGAGTTGGAATGTTTCGTGCAGGGCCGAGGCAGGAGTCAGGCTTGAAGGTACAGCGGCGGTTACAAGTCAGTTGCATATACCAGCCCACTCTTCCCGCCCGCAGTTGTGCATTGCCGAGCAGCGGGCTGGGCAGTCATGAGGAACATGGGCCATGAACAGTAAGAAAACTACCCCCAGGAGCCCCAAGGGATACAACAAACCAACAACGGACCGACGGAGCGGAGAGCGGGTGTACGACTGTACGTTTGTGGTGACACCCACACAGACCAGGCCCTCCGCAGAGCGTGGAGAAACGCGTGCGTTGCTTACGGGTGGTTTAGCTTCCGCAGCAGCTGCGCCTCCTGAATGAACAGCTGCACGTCCTCCGGGTCGCGATTGGACAGCAGCATCTCCGGCTTGATCCGCTTCACCGCCACCTGACAGCCAGGCAGCCGCCGAGGCAGGACGCGCAGCCCCGGGGAAAAGAGCGGGAGACTCGTGCGAGGCAAGATGGAAAAGCGACGGGAGAGACGTGGCGGAGAGGCATGAGGTCCGACTGCACTGACACACGACGTACCGATACGTTTCACGCTTTATGTCCTTGCCATGAAAGAACCCCCGCATCGCCCAGTCCAAGAGTCTCCTCGCACCCCTGCCCGTCCAGCTCTGCGGCCCTTCCCCGACACCTGTCCCTGCGCACCAGGAATGACTTCGCGCCGTCAGCGGGCGAGTATAAGCACTTGTCCACTCGCGCGAAGGACCCCGCGCCGATCTCGCCAACCACCTGCCGGCGGCGCATTCAGGGAACACGGGCGGCCGGTTAGGGCAGACCGGGGAGATCGGGGACAGGGCAACGAGTGGGTACGCCTCGGGTGCGCGCGTGTGGACGGCCCAGTGACACCAGCCACCCTATCGGCGCGCCATACGAACATACGAACCGCGCACCGCCAACGGCAGCACACGCACTCCAGCGGCGCGCGGCCACGCACCTTCAGCTGCTCTTCCCGCACCAGGTTCTCGTCATGCTGGTTCCGGAGCGTGCGGAAGCCCCTCGCGATGCTGGCCGTCAGCCCGGCCGCGCGCGCCGCGCGCTGCCAGCGAGCGAGCGGCGTTTCGGGCACGGACCCGGCTTCGCAGCCGCCGAAATTAGCTCCGAAGCTACCGACCCTGGCTCCGGTGCTTCTGCTGGCATTGCTGTGACTGCCCATCATCCTCCGGGAGGTCGCGGCGGGGATGTCGCAGGCCTTGCTCACGAGCGCATGCAGCGCGATGGCCGCCTTGCTGGTGGGTTGTGGTGACGAGGCCCGAGCCGAGGGCTCCAGGGAGCCCCCGGAGCCGGTCGTTGGGGTGCCGGCGGCGGTGGAGGTGGGGACCTGGCTGGCGGCGGCCGCGTCTGTGCTGGCCAAAGAGGGCCGGTCATTTGCGCCTGTGCCTGTGCCCCCTACAAAGGCCTGGCCGCTACTGCCGCCTCGTTCGCGGCTGCCGCGCGGACCCCGAAAAGCGCCGTCGCTACCGGTTCCAGTTGCGGTGCGGCTCGCCGCCTCCTGGGAAAGCGGCCCTGGCGGCAGCGCCCCCGCCGCCGCCGATGCATCCGCACCGGCCGACGTGTCGGCGGCGGCGGCACCTGCGGTCCCGAGCCCTGACGCCGGCGCCGTCGCTAGCGCTTCTATGGCGCGCAGCGGCGAGAAGCTGCCTACATGAGTCTGCGCCTCAAGCGGCCGAGTTGAGCCCGTCGTCAGTTCCAGGGGCAGCTGCGCGGCTGTGTCAAATGGCCGTACGTCGGCAACGGACACGGAAGTAGGGTCCTGCTGCCAGTCATTCCTGAAGTCGCTGGCGGTGGCGTCAGACCCGCGGCAAGGCACCCCTCCCCCGCCGCCGGCACCCCTCTGCGCGATGCCGTGCATCACGCCTGCTGCCGCTGTCGCCGCCGCCGCGGGCACGCCCGACCAGACCACCCAGGGCCCCGCCTCCTGCCGATGCCGTAAATCCGCCAAAGCGGCCTCCTCCAGATCCGACATGTTGGCGCCAGCTGTCGTACGGTGCGATGTCAGCGCAACCGCCGCCATGCCGCTGGGCATTTGGTTCCCGAAGCTGCTGACGGAGGCGTTGGCGCTGGTGACGCCGACCAACGAGAGCGACGACGAGTCGTTGGGAAGGCAAACGGCCGCCGTGGGTACCATCCCGTTCATATTTTTTCGGCTGGTAGTGGTTGGCGCCACGTGCAGGAACATGGGCCCGCCCAGCGCCGCGATGACTCCAGAGAACACCCCGCCGGTGCCGCCGCCGGTTCCGGTCGGTGAAGAGCCGACGAGCAGGCCTGGGAGTGCCCCCGTGCCAAAAAATACAGCCGGTCGGCGGGCGCCATCCTCTCCCCCATTGGGGGAACACACCACCAGCGGCGGCAGTAGCACCTGAGCGCCCGTGCGCGTGCCGGGTTTGGCGGCCCCGCCTCCCCCCCTTTCCGGGTAGTCGCCAGCCGTGGCTGCGGCCACGGCTGCTGTGGTCGCCGCGGCGTCGCCGATGCTGGGTACCTGGTGACCGTTGGGGAAGTTGGCCGCGATCCAGGAATCGTCCTGAGTCAACGACTCCCAAACCACCACGTCGTCGTCGCGGCCGCTGCCGCCGCCGCCGCTGCTTGCCAACTCTCCCGAGATGCCACCCAGTGCGGTCAGCACATCTAGTGACACCCCGGCGCGGAAGGGTAGCGGCAGCACCTGCTTCAGCAGCACCTGCTGCTGCTGCTGGGCGTTCAGCCCGCGCGGCGGCTGATGTTGCGATTGGCTGTGCTGCTGCTGGTGCTGCTGGAGCGGCTGCTGGTCGTGTTGGTGCTGCCGTGTCAGGGAGCCAGTCCAGGGAGGATTCTGCGGTGCCGGAGGCCCAATGGGTCTCCCTCTTGGCGCCTGGCCGACGGCCACGGCCGGGGTCGGCAGGGTTATGCTGGGCCCTCGGGACGCGAGGGTGAGATCGGCGGAGGTGCCGACCTGGGAGGCGGGAGTTAGGTGGTTGGGTGGGTGGTCGGTGCAAGTGGAGGTGTAAGGAGCGCTGTGGGCGATACGACGCTCCTGTTTGACCTGCCGAATAGCCGCGGAGTGAAATTTTGGCAAAAGCTATAGCGGCCAGGACCTCACGGATGCCCTTTTGCCCTTCCTCTCCCCCCAGCGGTTGCCACCGCACTTGAACCCCTCCTCCCCCATCCCCGGGAATCCCTGCGAGCGCACATCAATGCCTACATTGGATGTCGCGGGGGCTTCATACGAATGTCGAACGTTGTTACGGCCGGCCGCTGGCTGGCTTGTGTCGATACCGGTTGCGCCTGTATTAAGGACACGTGCGCGGTGGGAAGCTCTACCTGATCGTTCAACTCCGCACAAGCGCAAGGAATGCAGGAGTCCAGTCAGCCCGCACTCAACGCCCGATTTAAGCCCATGCTCACCACTATTTCGAGAGAAACGAGAGAAAGAGTAAAGGCGCTCCGGAGGTGACGCAGGGGTATGTGCTAGGGACGGACGACCAGCGACCAGCGGGGGAGTTCCAGTCGCGTTGCTGCCAAGAGATGGCAAAACGTTTGGGAGCATTGAAGTGCTCATCTGACTGCAACCGTCTGTGGCGAACTCGTTTGTGGACGAACGAATCAGAAATGCAATGTCGGGCTGCATTTTGGAATGCGTTTACCCAACTATTGCAAGATGCTCGTCTATCGGTCATCAAATGCTGAAGGCTACCGGCCAAAACACTTTCGAAAGAAGGCTATGCGTATCGACCATATTCGGATATTACGGCGAAGTGCGTATAGTGCTTGAAGCATACCGGTACTTGATCATCATAACATAGCAAGTGAGTACAATTGCAAATGACACAAGTCGTGGGCGACTGTGCAAATCAGAGCGGTGCAAATCCGCTCTGGTGCAAATCAATTTCCATAGTACCGGTACTGTACTGGTCTTTGCCTCGCTACCATGACCAGAAAGATCCTCAGTGTGCACGTGTAAATTTTTGATTATGAAATACAATATTTACAGGATTCCATCTTGCGGATGGATGTTCATTTCATCAGCTTTCATCAGCCACACCACCGGAGGAATATAGCTTGGATTCGTCCATGCTTTCAGAACTATCCATAAGCAACGCCGATTGTTAGGGCAGCACATATAACGGCAATAATGTAGGTTGGTGATTTACTGCCGGTTGGTGGCACGGAGTTCACGTGATGCCATGACGCTCGTAGTTACCACATGTGAACTGGCCCTTACATAAGCTAATAACCCGGGAACAAAAATTTATCGTGTTGAACTGTGACATGCAAACTTCTTTCAGTATCTTGTGTCAAAAACTCGCACCTGTTCCGAGGACGAGGAAGTCACCAGCACATGCAGCCTCACGTAACCATGACATAGAGCAGGTTGTCCCTTAACTTTCGTCCCATAGTAGTTATTGCCATACGCAGAAACCGTGAATCTCAATGCCATCCTCAATCACGGACGTCGGGCCAACGACCTCGCCCAGCCTTGTCACAACTTGTTACAATGAACTGTTTGGGTCGCTAGTGCACGAGTGTCAGGGTAATTTGCGGAGCATGAGCCGGCGTGCAGAGCGACAGAGGTAGCCATCATGGCGTATCATGGATCCGTGGGGGGTTAGAAAGATGAAAGGTGGGACTTTTGTCTGTGTTTGGCAGATTATGTTAGGCCGTATGTATACTACACTTCAGACGGCAGCTGTGAAAATAACTTACTTTCCACTCGAGCTGGTAGAGGCGGCAGCTCGGGGGCCCCCTCAAGCAACCTGAGGCTGGCAAGCAGGTGGGAGCCTTCGACACAGGCTGACGTGTTAACCGGAGAAACCTGGCAGCAGCTTACATGGCAAACAAAGTGACCCTTAAGACAACTATGACGGAAACACGGGGAAACTCCCGGAATCGTTGAGAATCTGAGATGGCGCATGCAGGCGCATGGCAGGCGCTCCCTGAGCGAGGCGTCCCGAGCCTGCTAGCTAGATGGCACACGTGCCACGAGACAGCACGTAAGTTGCAATTCTCCCCATGACTAGCGGCCATCTGATCGCGCAGAAAAGGTAGTACTCAAGATGGCGGCAGTGCTATTCCAAGGTATTAGTCGGTACCAGTCGCCATCCTACATGCTGACCCGTGCTGACCCGTGCTGCCATTTCCGAAGTCATTGCCGTTACTGTTGCCGCAGTTGAGGCGCTCCTGGTGTTCGCACACGCTGTGTCGATCACCCGTTGTGTCTTGACGCACCGGAGACGCCGGAGTACTGATCACGCAGCCTCTTTCCTTTTCCTCGAAGTCAAAACTCAAACTCTCAACGAAAACCACGAAACTCCGGCAGTGCAAACGTCACGGCAAGGACTGACATGGACTTCTCCCTTCAGTGTCGCCTTTTGCCGGCCAGTGGGGCTGCGCTGGCAGTCGCGCAAGGACTGTTGCCGGGTTGCTTGGGAGCGGGCTGGGGATTGGAGTACGGCCAGGGTTTCCAGCGGTCTCGCCCTGACCCACAGGAGGCTTGCAACCGGGGTAGGATGCGTCAGGGGGGTGGTAACGGGGATGCGAAATACGTCACATCCCGGACATGAGGATGTGGATGTGGGTCGGTTCGACAGGAGGTAAGGGTGCAGTTGACATAGTTTTCACCTGTTTTTGTCTGGTCATATTGGATGACACACAACGTACGGGCTGCCCTCGTGACGGTGTTTCAACCATTTTGCAACGCATATGCTACGCATAGGGTTACGGTAGCCTTTGACAGCGGCACTGGCCAGGCCACACAGGCAAACCATTACAGCATTCCGAGCTTGACCACAGCATTTGGATTGCCACATCTTCAGGTGACCCTTGAGATTGGAGGTACTCCTTGCTGTTCAACATCGAACATCAGAAGATTAGCGGCCCATACGATATTACACGCAGGACCATGCATTTGAAGCTGCATACGTTGGGTATCCGGGATTTGTGAAGTCCTGATTAATGCGGGGTTGGCGGGTTACGAGCATTCACGTGGCTCGGTTGCTGCACATGCCAAATACCGGCATTCGGCTGCTTGTTTTACGTATAAACGTTTAAGTTTAAAGTGAATTCTTTTCCATCAACAGGCCTTCCAGCTGCATTGGCTTCGAAGCATTGCGCCTGTACCATTTATTCGCGATTTCGGCGAGGCCCACTTATTCTGTGGCCAGGGCGATCCCCGCAACCAAGGACAAAGGTTATCGAGATGACGGCATCTTT
This sequence comes from Yamagishiella unicocca, assembly GCA_003116995.1. NCBI lineage: Eukaryota > Viridiplantae > Chlorophyta > Chlorophyceae > Chlamydomonadales > Volvocaceae > Yamagishiella > Yamagishiella unicocca. The sequence goes on along the minus strand of BDSL01000165.1, from coordinate 35,088 downwards.
AGGTAAATTACGTTGCAAGGAAGGCTACCACGTGCGGGAGCTGACTGTTGTAAGGGACCGAGCAGGTCACCCGCTCGACCCCCTCACCGCGGATGAGATCCGGCAAGCTGCGAGAATCTGCCGCGAATATGCGGAACGGGAAGGGATGGATGGCATGCGGTTCAATGTCATCTCCCTTCAGGTGCGAAGGCATCAGGACTCATCGATGAAACGGACGAACATCACGCGAAGGCGCTAGAACATTAGCCTGAAGCTAGCAAGGAAATGCTCATGGCTTTAATGACGTTGCCGCAAGGTGTTGCGGTTCCTGCATGCATGCATGGCCATCAGTAGGTCCCCTAACAGCCACCCAGGCACGTGCCTGAACAAATGCGCATGCAGTCGCCGTCGCTGGCGATCCCTCTCTGCTTCTACCTGTCCATCTCACCTCGCCGCACAGCTTCCAAACCATGCGATTGCCGCTGAAGGTCACACGAGCGTCACCATGTTACTAACAAACACGGCAGATACTGCGTCAGGCCAGTCGGCACTGCTGACTGCTACGACCCCCCAAGTCCCCGAGTCCTTGCGTTGTTCCCCGGCCCTCCAATTTACTCAATTCAATCTCTTCAGGAGCCGTTAAAAGCGCAGCTGCTGGCATACGACAGGGACCCCACTGCGGGCGCCCTTCCCAGGCGAGCATTCTGCATTCTGCAGTTCGCTGGCCTGGCGGGAGTGGTGGAGGTCGTTTGCGAGTTGCAGGTGCGGCGGGCGGCTCCGGGATGGCAGTAGATGTCGCCGAAGCAGCTATAGCAGTAGCGGCGGCGGCGGCGGTGGTGGGAGCAGCAGCAGCGAGGGGTTGCTGTGTGGGCCCCGCCGTCCTATACACACGGCCCTTGCGCGGGCACGCCACGCTGCGTCATGCAGGGTATCAGGCGCGCACTGTATTTAGGCAATGCTCGGGGCATGGATGCGCCCGTACGGCATCCTCAAAGACGCGAGTTTGGATGCGGAGCGGGTATTGCCAAACGTCTCGGGGCAGCGCGCACCGCGCAGGAGGGTACGGCGGGTGTTAGGAGGTACATCGCATCTTCACACGACATGACGCTTCCCTACCTGTTGCATGGCATGGCCGCTCGGGGGCCGAAGCTCAAACGTGGGCGGCTTACTTGCTGCCCACCGGGTAGCGGAGCAGCAGCAGCGGGTTGTTGCTGCAGGCGCTCACCAAGTGCCTAGCTAAAGACACGCATGCCCTACCTATGATGCTCCCCGTAGGCGGGCCAGGAGCCGTCCGCGAAGCTGGTTCTTTCGTGGGAGAAGGTACGATGGTGGTTGGGGTTTGTGCGCACATGCGGCGGATGTGTCTGACGAGTTCAACCATTCGCCGTAGCCCCGGGAACCTCTGTCTCTTAATCCCTACTTTCTCGAGTCCACACTAATTACGTACGGTACAGTAGGGTGTACTATTACGGAGCTTCTGTCCCTACCTGTTGTATCACGCCTGTGTGGAGCGGTGCGGAGTTAAGCCTTTACTTTACTACCCACCTTCGGTGGCTGGCGGCATGGGTGGGTGGGCTGCTGGCCGTGCAGGTGGAGGGCGTCCATGCGCTGGCTAGCCCCGACGATTGCTTCGAGGCGGAGGCTATCGCCAAGGCCGACCCACGGGTCGTGCAACTCCTGAAGGACCGGTGCGCAGGCGGTGTGGCGATGGATGACTCGGGCGCCGAGCGCAGCCACTGAGGGCCGCTGGGTTTTGGTGGAAGGACGGAGGGAGGCACATGGGCGCACGACATGTGATGCGCCGTCTCGAGGCCCGTCCTCTTTCGTCTTACCAACCCCCACGTGAGCTGCGCGAGCTAGAGCTGCAGCACTGCCAGTAGTAGCTTCCATAACACGATGTGACAGCAGCACGCACGCACAACAAAGGGCCGATCTGCACAGAACCGGACTCGCGCGTATGCGGTAACTAACGGCATGCTGCTGGCGGCCGTCCGCCGGGCCATCCATGCCTGTACGCACTGCGCGGTGCCCGCAGGTACGGCGTGACAAATCTGGAACTGGTGTGCTGCGACCCGTGGTCCATCCATGCCAGCCCCGTGGACGAGCGAGCCATACAGTGCTTCATGTACCTCCAGACATGGTGGGTGCGGACTGGGTGAGCGGCAGCCTGATCACGTGGTATCGTACGGAAGACGTACGCGCCCCCGCGGTTGCTCACCCTACCTCACTCATCGCCGGCACCGTCCCTTGTTGCTGCTGTTGTCTTCGTTGCTGGTGGCTGGCTGCGCTACGGTGCCGCTACAGCCCCGAGGACAACGCCTACGCGCACCCGCTCGACATGACACCCATCGTGTGCATGGACAGCCGCCGCGTCATACGCATAGACCTGCCGTACAAGGGTACGACGGTGGAGTGGAACAAGGAGGACAACAACTATCACACGTGAGGAGGCGGGACTGCTTTGGCGGGGACAGCTACATGCCAGGGGCTCCTCGATCAGGCGTCATCATTGCCGCGCCGTGGTCCATGTGTCCCGGGACCTCGTCCGTAAACCCTAAACCCATGCGAAGGATTGACGCGCGTACGCAATCGCAGCCTTCTAAGACCTGCCACAGCCTCACCAGTCGCTGAGCCTCTCCGTTGCTTGGCCCCCTTGCGTCCCTGGATCCCGTACGGCATAGGGCCTTGCAGACCGAGACTCGTAACGACATGAAGCCCCTCCATATCGTCCAGCCAGAAGTGGGTTTGCCCCGGGTTTGGGAGCGCGGGGAGGCATTGCCACAATGGCGCAGTTGCATGCGAAGGCGCGCGGAGCAGCGCTGTCGGGACAGGGCAGCCTCGGTGATGCGGTTTCTCGGTTTCGCTGTTAGCATTGGCAGAAAGGGTATGTATGTGCGCGAGATCATACGTCACGGCCCATGCTGCTGAGCCCGATACGCCACCCCGACACACAGCACCTTCTACCCAACACCCCAACCAACCTACATCACAAACTGCAGGGCCCCAGCTTCAAGGTGGAGGGCAACCTGGTAAAGTGGCACAACTGGACCTTCCGGCTGGGCTTCAACTACAGGTATGGGGTTGGTGTGGGGCAGGCGGCGTAGGTTTTGACACGTGGAAAGCGCGGAACGTGCAGGGGGCGAGGCAGGTTGTCGCGCGGACGGAACGCCCATGCCTGGTGGGGGCATGCATGGCGTCCTACTGGATCCAGTGTGGGGCAGCTACACCTGTATCCTACTCGTGGTCTGTCCGCGCGGCGACGCACAGCGTAACCCGCACTCGCCACCTATCGGTAACACCAGCCAACCCGTCTCACCGGCATCACATCTCGCTTGGCTCCGCTCTCCAGGGAGGGTGTGGTGCTGCACAACGTGCGCTACCGCAGCGACGGCCGCGACCGGCCTGTCATGCACCGGATCTCGATCGTGGAGATGGCGGTGCCGTACGCAGATCCCAGGTGAGATCCGGCCTACCTATCAACCCACGACTTCCTGGGGCACTTATAGCGAGCGGCTGTCGGAAAACTTCAGGAGGGGCTCGCGGCGGTGAGGCCCGCGGCGGCTGAAGTTGCACGCGAGCGACAAAGCCGGCCTTGGGCCTCCTTTGCCTGGATGCACCGGTTTCCTGCTGCCGCTAGTATCTTGTCAAAAGCCGTGTGTTCGTCCCAATAAACGACGCCTGCTGATCAGGCGACGCACCGAAGCGTGCTCTTTCATGTTGTGCCACCAATACAGGGAGCCGTACGTCCGCAAGTGCGCCTTCGATGTGGGCGATTATGGCCTAGGCTACTGCACGTTCCCGCTCACCCTGGGCTGCGACTGCCTGGGGCACATCCACTACTTTGATGCCACGCTGCCAAACAGCAAGTAAGAAAGGCCGGGCGGGCGGGAGGACCACCTCCTCGGGCCTCATCCGCCATCGCGGGTTGCTGATCAGCAACCCCACCCATGCCCTCATTGCCAACTACCCAACCACCTCAACTACCCCGACCACCGAACCACCTCGCAGGGGCGAGCCGATGACCCTGCCCAAGGCCATCTGCATGCATGAGGAGGACACGGGGCTGCTATACAAGCACGTCGACTAGTAAGTGAGGCTTGTCATACAAGGCATATGTCCGGCATGGGTGGAGGCACGTTGGGGCGTCAAGGCTTGGCCCCCCACAGCCCCTCCACCTTGTACATACACGCACCAGGCCAATGCACTACTCGTCGTCGCCTCTGCACACATACGCACCGGCGCCATCCGCGCCAGTCCAGTTAGGTGTTTGCTGGCATAAGTTCCCATTAAAACGTGCGCCGGCCCCTCCCGCCGACCCCTTTCTGCTACAGCCGCACCGGCCACCCGGAGAGCCGCCGCGGCCGGCGCCTGGTGGTGAGTCACATCTCCACCGTTGTCAACTACGAGTACGCCTTTTATTGGTACCTCTACATGGACGGCTCTATGGGGCTGGACATCAAGCTGACGGGGGAGCTGTCGACAAATATGGTGTCGCCGGGTGGGTACACGCACACACCGATGTATATACCTGGATGGATGATGCTAGAGAGTACCGTAAACCAGGCGAAGTGATAGGCAAAGGAGCGGGGTGAGCAGTTGTGGGTTTCTTAAGGATTACCCGAGATGAGCACGGGGATGAGCACGCGGCGACTTGGAGGGGGGCGCGTGCGTATGTGCCCTGGGAGTAAAGAAAGGACATTCAAGCTACATATTTAAGACTGAAAGCGAACGTAGCTTGTTTACACAGTGTATAGTACACCTTTGCTACGTCTCGAACGATGACGTAGGTTCAAGAGCCGCCGCGTCACCCTCACATCCTTGGACATGTGCACGACGCCTAACCCCCGTCCCTCCCTTCCCCTTCCCCCTCCTTGTTTACCCGGCGGCAGGTGAGGACCCCCTGGCCCCCGGTCACGGCGTTCTGGTGGGCCCCAATGGCGTCAACGCGCAGCACCACCAGCACATGTTCTGCGCCCGGCTGGACCCCGCTGTGGATGACGAGGAGGGCGGCAGGGGACTGTTGGTCAAGGAGGTAGGAGCAATAGCGTCTTTATTCCTGGCTGTGACTTTGTTATTATCTCTGAATCACTCTCCCTCCCTCCGTCCCTCACGGTAGCAACCCCGCCGGCCCCGCCCCCCTCGCAGCTTGACGTAGAGACCATGCCGTGGGATGGGCTAACCAACCCTTACGGCAACGGCTTCCGTACGGTCGAGACGCCTCTTACCACCGTGCATCAGGCGCAGCGCTGCATTGCGCCTGAGAAGGGTCGCGTCTGGAAATTTGTCAACCCCCAGGTGAGCAGCGTATCGTTTGTAGTAGGTGCGATCTGCCGACAGTCGGTGCTCCATGCCTTTGGTGAAGAGGGAGAGGCCCGGTACTTTTGCCAACACGCCGTAATCGGGTTCCTTATGTGCCACCTGCCCTGGGGACACACCTCTTTCTCGTTTAATGCAGTCACTCTCGCTAAATGTGGCAAGTCTAACTAATGTACCACGCCCTGCCTGCCTGCCTATGTGCGCTTTTGTTTGATTCGGTCCTCAACCCCACCTCCCTGCCCTGCAGGTCATCAATCCTGTCACCCTCACACCGGTGGCCTACAAGTTGGTCCCAGTAGCGCACCCGCAGCTGGCGGCGCTGCCCGGGTCGCTCATCGCGCGCAAGGGGCACTTCGCCACCAAGCAGTTGTGGGTGACACCGCACAACGACCGCCAGGTGAGCCGGGGGTGCGAAAAATTAGCACCCCCGGGGGATTTTCAGGGGTTTAGTTTGCCGTGCAGGGACGTGAAGGCGGGGGTCTGCTGGGGCGTGGGGTGTAGTGCGCGGATATATGCCCCTCAGAGGGTGCATATCAGCATAATTATAAGACGATAACATCACCGATGTGAGCGCATTCGCACAACATGGGGATATATAGTAACGGTGCGCCGGTACCTCCTTGTACGCTGCGAAATCGCGCAGCTGGCTGCGCAACCATTCGAAGTATCATCATTTGCCTGTGTATTGTGGACAGGACCGCTGCCTGGCTGCCGGGTCACTTGGTGGCTTCCCTCCGACTGGCCCGCGCGCAGAGCTGGCCGGCGGGCGACTATGTGTTTGGTGCCAAGGAATGCTCGGGGCTGGCAGTGTGGACCCGAGAGGTGCGGGCCAGGGGGCGGAAAGGGGAAAGGGAAGGTAGGTGAAGGTGAAGGGATGGGGAAGGTGGAGGAGATAGGGAACAGGGAAAGGCAGGAGAACGTGCACACGGCGGCGAGCGATGGACACCAGCTCAGCTGATCCGCAAGCCGCAGTGTCTTCGTGCGTGCTGCATGGTCGACGCTTACATGCACGCGAGTTATCGACCCGTGGGCTGGCTTTGATTATTCTAGTCAACATACCACTTGTAAAAGCGCACTGGCTCCTGGCGGTATTGAGCATGTCTAAAGTAGTATCCCGAATGAGTGTGCTGGTGTTGCCCACCATCGTCCTCCCCATACCCCGCTCACCTGCCGATCTGCAGGACGCCCCGCTGGAGGGCGTCGACCCCGTGGTGTGGTACTCGTTCGGTGTGACCCACATCGTGAGGCCCGAGGACTTCCCTATCATGCCGGTGGAGGTGAGTGAGGGGCGAGGCATGGGACGCGATCGTGAGAATCTTCGTGGCACAGACACGGCTTGAGGGCGTGTTTAGACGACACAGCGGCGGGGTCAGCCCATTTTTGTGCGGCATGGGAATTGGCCCTCACAGGCTGCTCCAAAAGCCGGAAGGCACGTCATACCAAATCCGCGTCATCTTTCCCTGCTTTTTCTGAGTGCAAATTGTTGCTCATTGTTGCTCACCCTGAAGGTGTGTCAACTTGATAATAATAATGATGTGTACTCCGGCCGAAGCCTGGCGTGGTTTATTGGAATCCCCGGGATGGATTCCATTCGGCGCCTTACTCACAGATCTGAGGCCATTCAGTTGTTTGTTTACACGGATTCTCCGTATGACTGCGGCCCTTATCCATGCGCCAGCGCCAGTATGAGTGGACGTGGACACAGCTGAAGAGCCGTGCGATCCATGCTACTCTACCCATACCAGGTCCCCCAGCAGACCCTTTCTCTCCCGGTACTTGCTTAAACGCAAGCCGTTGGGGATCAGAGTCGAAGCGGCAGTTGTTGATACAGGATCAGTGGTTAGACACCCTATCTAGCTCCCAGGTGCCGTCTTCAGGGATATAGGACCAATCCTCTCAGGACTACAACAGAGATCATCAACCCCCAACTCTCCACATCACCACCACAACTCTCCTCCTGCTGCGGTCCCGGTGTGACCACCCAACCCCAGGTGTGTGGCTTCAGCATCAAGCCGGCAGGCTTCTTCACCCGCAACCCCTGCCTCGACCTGCCCTTTGATAAGGATGCCGCCTCCGTGGACAACCACCAGCCGGGGGAGGTGGCCGGGGGCACCAATGGCGGATCCGCTTGCTGCACCACTCCCTCTCCAGTCCAGGAGGAGCGGGCCGGTGGTGTCTGATACTGAGTGAGCGAGTCAGGAGGGTACTGTCGGCCTCAACATCATCCTGCTGGGGCATAGCTCGCTCGTGAGCAAGGACACGGGCAATCTAGGAGCTGGGCTGCGATTTGTGTGTCATACGGGCCCTATGGTACCATATAGCTGATCATGTTTTAAACATTCACGATGTGTGGTGCTGTATCTGTGGATTGATCCACGCATTGCTGCTCCGGCTGCCAAACCAGCTCTCCTCCCTGGATGGAGGTGCAGAGAACACGGACGAGGGTGTCAGGCAGGTAGCGCAGGACAAGGAAAGCAGAACAAGGAAGTGATGAGGCCGCCATTGACCCGTTAACACAAGTCAGCGTCATGGATGTGCAAGGTAGTGGTCTGTCACTTGTGCACGGCTGACCCATGAGAAAATATAGGAAATCACGAGTGCTGTCACATTTCAACCACTTTGCACCTTAAGCTATCGGTTGTAACTGTTACAAGCCCTAGCATTCCAGCCACCAGTACAAGTAAAACCATGGTGCATTTACAGGGCGTTTTACAGATCTGACCAAAGTCCAGAAAGTGGAAATTTGTATTAAACATACCTTGAAGATTCCACAGTAAAAGGGTGGTGACCTTTGGCGAAGTCCATGTGACAGATCTGACCGAAGTCCAGAAAGTAGAAATTTGTATTAAACATACCTTGAAGAGTCTACAGTTAAAGGGTGGTGACCTTTGGCGAAGTCCATGTGCATGTAGTAGTAACTGTTACAAGCCCTAGCATTCCAGCCGCCAGTACACGTAGAATGATGGTGCATTTACAGGGCGTTTTACAGATCTGACCGAAGTCCAGAAAGTGGAAATTTGTATTAAACATACCTTGAAGATTCCACAGTAAAGGGGTGGTGACCTTTGGCGAAGTCCATGTGCATGTAGTAGTAACTGTTACAATCCCTAGCATTCCAGCCGCCAGTACACGTAGAATGATGGTGCATTTACAGGGCGTTTTACAGATCTGACCGAAGTCCAGAAAGTGGAAATTTGTATTAAACGTACCTTGAAGATTCCACAGTAAAAGGGTGGTGACCTTTGGCGAAGTCCATGTGACAGATCTGACCGAAGTCCAGAAAGTAGAAATTTGTATTAAACATACCTTGAAGAGTCTACAGTTAAAGGGTGGTGACCTTTGGCGAAGTCCATGTGCATGTAGTAGTAACTGTTACAAGCCCTAGCATTCCAGCCACCAGTACACGTAGAATGATGGTGCATTTACAGGGCGTTTTACAGATCTGACCGAAGTCCAGAAAGTGGAAATTTATATTAAACGTACCTTGAAGATTCCACAGTAAAAGGGTGGTGACCTTTGGCGAAGTCCATGTGCATGTAGTAGTAACTGTTACAATCCCTAGCATTCCAGCCGCCAGTACACGTAGAATGATGGTGCATTTACAGGGCGTTTTACAGATCTGACCGAAGTCCAGAAAGTGGAAATTTGTATTAAACGTACCTTGAAGAGTCCACAGTAAAAGGGTGGTGACCTTTGGCGAAGTCCATGTGCATGTAGTAGTAACTGTTACAATCCCTAGCATTCCAGCCGCCAGTACAAGTAAAACCATGGTGCATTTACAGGGCGTTTTACAGATCTGACCGAAGTCCAGAAAGTGGAAATTTGTATTAAACGTACCTTGAAGAGTCCACAGTAAAGGGGTGGTGACCTCTGGCTAAGTCCATGTGCATGTAGTAGTAACTATTACAATAATCCCTAGCATTCCAGCCGCCAGTACAAGTAAAACCATGGTGCATTTACAGGGCATTTTACAGATCTGACCGAAGTCCAGAAAGTAGAAATTTGTATTAAACATACCTTGAAGATTCCACAGTAAAAGGGTGGTGACCTTTGGCGAAGTCCATGTGCATGTAGTAGTAACTGTTACAAGCCCTAGCATTCCAGCCACCAGTACACGTAGAATGATGGTGCATTTACAGGGCGTTTTACAGATCTGACAGAAGTCCAGAAAGTGGAAATTTATATTAAACGTACCTTGAAGATTCCACAATAAAAGGGTGGTGACCTTTGGCGAAGTCCATGTGCATGTAGTAGTAACTGTTACAATCCCTAGCATTCCAGCCGCCAGTACACGTAGAATGATGGTGCATTTACAGGGCGTTTTACAGATCTGACCGAAGTCCAGAAAGTGGAAATTTGTATTAAACATACCTTGAAGATTCCACAGTAAAGGGGTGGTGACCTTTGGCGAAGTCCATGTGCATGTAGTAGTAACTGTTACAATCCCTAGCATTCCAGCCGCCAGTACAAGTAAAACCATGGTGCATTTACAGGGCGTTTTACAGATCTGACCGAAGTCCAGAAAGTGGAAATTTGTATTAAACGTACCTTGAAGAGTCCACAGTAAAGGGGTGGTGACCTCTGGCTAAGTCCATGTGCATGTAGTAGTAACTATTACAATAATCCCTAGCATTCCAGCCGCCAGTACAAGTAAAACCATGGTGCATTTACAGGGCATTTTACAGATCTGACCGAAGTCCAGAAAGTAGAAATTTGTATTAAACATACCTTGAAGATTCCACAGTAAAAGGGTGGTGACCTTTGGCGAAGTCCATGTGCATGTAGTAGTAACTGTTACAAGCCCTAGCATTCCAGCCACCAGTACAAGTAAAACCATAGTGCATTTACAGGGCATTTTACAGATCTGACCGAAGTCCAGAAAGTGGAAATTTGTATTAAACATACCTTGAAGATTCCACAGTAAAGAAGTGGTGACCTTTGGCGAAGTCCATGTGCATGTAGTAGTAACTGTTACAAGCCCTAGCATTCCAGCCACCAGTACAAGTAAAACCATGGTGCATTTACAGGGCATTTTACAGATCTGACCGAAGTCCAGAAAGTGGAAATTTGTATTAAACGTACCTTGAAGAGTCCACAGTAAAGGGGTGGTGACCTTTGGCGAAGTCCATGTGCATGTAGTAGTAACTGTTACAATCCCTAGCATTCCAGCCGCCAGTACACGTAGAATGATGGTGCATTTACAGGGCGTTTTACAGATCTGACCGAAGTCCAGAAAGTGGAAATTTGTATTAAACGTACCTTGAAGAGTCCACAGTAAAAGGGTGGTGACCTTTGGCGAAGTCCATGTGCATGTAGTAGTAACTGTTACAATCCCTAGCATTCCAGCCGCCAGTACAAGTAAAACCATGGTGCATTTACAGGGCGTTTTACAGATCTGACCGAAGTCCAGAAAGTGGAAATTTGTATTAAACATACCTTGAAGATTCCACAGTAAAGGGGTGGTGACCTTTGGCGAAGTCCATGTGCATGTATTAGTAACTGTTACAATCCCTAGCATTCCAGCCGCCAGTACAAGTAAAACCATGGTGCATTTACAGGGCGTTTTACAGATCTGACCGAAGTCCAGAAAGTGGAAATTTGTATTAAACGTACCTTGAAGAGTCCACAGTAAAGGGGTGGTGACCTCTGGCTAAGTCCATGTGCATGTAGTAGTAACTATTACAATAATCCCTAGCATTCCAGCCGCCAGTACAAGTAAAACCATGGTGCATTTACAGGGCATTTTACAGATCTGACCGAAGTCCAGAAAGTAGAAATTTGTATTAAACATACCTTGAAGATTCCACAGTAAAAGGGTGGTGACCTTTGGCGAAGTCCATGTGCATGTAGTAGTAACTGTTACAAGCCCTAGCATTCCAGCCACCAGTACAAGTAAAACCATGGTGCATTTACAGGGCATTTTACAGATCTGACCGAAGTCCAGAAAGTAGAAATTTGTATTAAACATACCTTGAAGAGTCTACAGTTAAAGGGTGGTGACCTTTGGCGAAGTCCATGTGCATGTAGTAGTAACTGTTACAAGCCCTAGCATTCCAGCCACCAGTACAAGTAAAACCATGGTGCATTTACAGGGCATTTTACAGATCTGACCGAAGTCCAGAAAGTGGAAATTTGTATTAAACGTACCTTGAAGAGTCCACAGTAAAGGGGTGGTGACCTTTGGCGAAGTCCATGTGCATGTAGTAGTAACTGTTACAATCCCTAGCATTCCAGCCGCCAGTACACGTAGAATGATGGTGCATTTACAGGGCGTTTTACAGATCTGACCGAAGTCCAGAAAGTGGAAATTTGTATTAAACGTACCTTGAAGAGTCCACAGTAAAAGGGTGGTGACCTTTGGCGAAGTCCATGTGCATGTAGTAGTAACTGTTACAAGCCCTAGCATTCCAGCCACCAGTACAAGTAAAACCATGGTGCATTTACAGGGCGTTTTACAGATCTGACCGAAGTCCAGAAAGTAGAAATTTGTATTAAACAGACCTTGAAGATTCCACAATAAAAGGGTGGTGACCTTTGGCGAAGTCCATGTGCATGTAGTAGTAACTGTTACAATCCCTAGCATTCCAGCCGCCAGTACACATAGAATGATGGTGCATTTACAGGGCGTTTTACAGATCTGACCGAAGTCCAGAAAGTGGAAATTTATATTAAACGTACCTTGAAGATTCCACAGTAAAAGGGTGGTGACCTTTGGCGAAGTCCATGTGCATGTAGTACTAACTGTTTCAAGCCCTAGCATTCCAGCCACCAGTACAAGTAAAACCATAGTGCATTTACAGGGCATTTTACAGATCTGACCGAAGTCCAGAAAGTGGAAATTTGTATTAAACATACCTTGAAGATTCCACAGTAAAGAAGTGGTGACCTTTGGCGAAGTCCATGTGCATGTAGTAGTAACTGTTACAAGCCCTAGCATTCCAGCCACCAGTACAAGTAAAACCATGGTGCATTTACAGGGCATTTTACAGATCTGACCGAAGTCCAGAAAGTGGAAATTTGTATTAAACGTACCTTGAAGAGTCCACAGTAAAAGGGTGGTGACCTTTGGCGAAGTCCATGTGCATGTAGTAGTAACTGTTACAATCCCTAGCATTCCAGCCACCAGTACACGTAAAACCATGGTGCATTTACAGGGCATTTTACAGATCTGACCGAAGTCCAGAAAGTGGAAATTTGTATTTAACGTGCCTTGAAGAGTCCACAGTAAAAGGGTGGTGACCTTTGGCGAAGTCCATGTGCATGTAGTAGTGACTGTTACAAGCCCTAGCATTCCAGCCGCCAGTACACATAGAATGATGGTGCATTTACAGGGCATTTTACAGATCTGACCGAAGTCCAGAAAGTGGAAATATGTATTAAACATACCGTGAAGATTCCACATTAAAAGGGTGGTGACCATTGGCGAAATCCATGTGCATGTAGTAGTAACTGTTACAATCCCTAGCATTCCAGCCGCCAGTACACGTAGAATGATGGTGCATTTACAGGGCGTTTTACAGATCTGACCGAAGTCCAGAAAGTGGAAATTTGTATTAAACGTACCTTGAAGAGTCCACAGTAAAAGGGTGGTGACCTTTGGCGAAGTCCATGTGCATGTAGTAGTAACTGTTACAATCCCTAGCATTCCAGCCGCCAGTACACGTAGAATGATGGTGCATTTACAGGGCGTTTTACAGATCTGACCGAAGTCCAGAAAGTAGAAATTTGTATTAAACATACCTTGAAGATTCCACAGTTAAAGGGTGGTGACCTTTGGCGAAGTCCATGTGCATGTAGTAGTAACTGTTACAAGCCCTAGCATTCCAGCCACCAGTACACGTAGAATGATGGTGCATTTACAGGGCGTTTTACAGATCTGACCGAAGTCCAGAAAGTGGAAATTTGTATTAAACGTACCTTGAAGAGTCCACAGTAAAAGGGTGGTGACCTTTGGCGAAGTCCATGTGCATGTAGTAGTAACTGTTACAATCCCTAGCATTCCAGCCGCTAGTACACGTAGAATGATGGTGCATTTACAGGGCGTTTTACAGATCTGACCGAAGTCCAGAAAGTAGAAATTTGTATTAAACACACCTTGAAAATTCCACAGTTAAAGGGTGGTGACCTTTGGCGAAGTCCATGTGCATGTAGTAGTAACTGTTACAAGCCCTAGCATTCCAGCCACCAGTACACGTAGAATGATGGTGCATTTACAGGGCGTTTTACAGATCTGACCGAAGTCCAGAAAGTGGAAATTTATATTAAACGTGCCTTGAAGAGTCCACAGTAAAAGGGTGGTGACCTTTGGCGAAGTCCATGTGCATGTAGTAGTGACTGTTACAAGCCCTAGCATTCCAGCCGCCAGTACACGTAGAATGATGGTGCATTTACAGGGCATTTTACAGATCTGACCGAAGTCCAGAAAGTGGAAATATGTATTAAACGTACCTTGAAGAGTCCACAGTAAAAGGGTGGTGACCTTTGGCGAAGTCCATGTGCATGTAGTAGTAACTGTTACAATCCCTAGCATTCCAGCCGCCAGTACACGTAGAATGATGGTGCATTTACAGGGCGTTTTACAGATCTGACCGAAGTCCAGAAAGTAGAAATTTGTATTAAACACACCTTGAAAATGCCACAGTTAGACCTTTGGCGAAGTCCATGTGCATGTAGTAGTAACTGTTACAAGCCCTAGCATTCCAGCCACCAGTACACGTAGAATGATGGTGCATTTACAGGGCGTTTTACAGATCTGACCGAAGTCCAGAAAGTGGAAATTTGTATTAAACGTACCTTGAAGAGTCCACAGTAAAGGGGTGGTGACCTTTGGCGAAGTCCATGTGCATGTAGTAGTAACTGTTACAATCCCTAGCATTCCAGCCGCCAGTACACGTAGAATGATGGTGCATTTACAGGGCGTTTTACAGATCTGACCGAAGTCCAGAAAGTAGAAATTTGTATTAAACATACCTTGAAGATTCCACAGTTAAAGGGTGGTGACCTTTGGCGAAGTCCATGTGCATGTAGTAGTAACTGTTACAAGCCCTAGCATTCCAGCCACCAGTACACGTAGAATGATGGTGCATTTACAGGGCGTTTTACAGATCTGACCGAAGTCCAGAAAGTGGAAATTTGTATTAAACGTACCTTGAAGAGTCCACAGTAAAAGGGTGGTGACCTTTGGCGAAGTCCATGTGCATGTAGTAGTAACTGTTACAATCCCTAGCATTCCAGCCGCCAGTACACGTAGAATGATGGTGCATTTACAGGGCGTTTTACAGATCTGACCGAAGTCCAGAAAGTAGAAATTTGTATTAAACACACCTTGAAAATTCCACAGTTAAAGGGTGGTGACCTTTGGCGAAGTCCATGTGCATGTAGTAGTAACTGTTACAAGCCCTAGCATTCCAGCCACCAGTACACGTAGAATGATGGTGCATTTACAGGGCGTTTTACAGATCTGACCGAAGTCCAGAAAGTGGAAATTTATATTCAACGTACCTTGAAGAGTCCACAGTAAAGGGGTGGTGACCTCTGGCTAAGTCCATGTGCATGTAGTAGTAACTATTACAATAATCCCTAGCATTCCAGCCGCCAGTACACGTAGAATGATGGTGCATTTACAGGGCATTTTACAGATCTGACCGAAGTCCAGAAAGTGGAAATTTGTATTAAACATACCTTGAAGATTCCACAGTAAAAGGGTGGTGACCTTTGGCGAAGTCCATGTGCATGTAGTAGTAACTGTTACAATCCCTAGCATTCCAGCCGCCAGTACACGTAGAATGATGGTGCATTTACAGGGCGTTTTACAGATCTGACCGAAGTCCAGAAAGTGGAAATTTGTATTAAACGTACCTTGAAGAGTCCACAGTAAAAGGGTGGTGACCTTTGGCGAAGTCCATGTGCATGTAGTAGTAACTGTTACAATCCCTAGCATTCCAGCCGCCAGTACACGTAGAATGATGGTGCATTTACAGGGCGTTTTACAGATCTGACCGAAGTCCAGAAAGTAGAAATTTGTATTAAACATACCTTGAAGATTCCACAGTTAAAGGGTGGTGACCTTTGGCGAAGTCCATGTGCATGTAGTAGTAACTGTTACAAGCCCTAGCATTCCAGCCACCAGTACACGTAGAATGATGGTGCATTTACAGGGCGTTTTACAGATCTGACCGAAGTCCAGAAAGTGAAAATTTGTATTAAACGTACCTTGAAGAGTCCACAGTAAAAGGGTGGTGACCTTTGGCGAAGTCCATGTGCATGTAGTAGTAACTGTTACAATCCCTAGCATTCCAGCCGCCAGTACAAGTAAAACCATGGTGCATTTACAGGGCGTTTTACAGATCTGACCGAAGTCCAGAAAGTGGAAATTTATATTCAACGTACCTTGAAGAGTCCACAGTAAAGGGGTGGTGACCTCTGGCGAAGTCCATGTGCATGTAGTAGTAACTGTTACAATCCCTAGCATTCCAGCTGCCAGTACACGTAGAATGATGGTGCATTTACAGGGCATTTTACAGATCTGACCGAAGTCCAGAAAGTGGAAATTTATATTAAACGTACCTTGAAGATTCCACAGTAAAAGGGTGGTGACCTTTGGCGAAGTCCATGTGCATGTAGTAGTAACTGTTACAATCCCTAGCATTCCAGCCGCCAGTACAAGTAAAACCATGGTGCATTTACAGGGCGTTTTACAGATCTGACCGAAGTCCAGAAAGTGGAAATTTATATTCAACGTACCTTGAAGAGTCCACAGTAAAGGGGTGGTGACCTCTGGCGAAGTCCATGTGCATGTAGTAGTAACTGTTACAATCCCTAGCATTCCAGCTGCCAGTACACGTAGAATGATGGTGCATTTACAGGGCATTTTACAGATCTGACCGAAGTCCAGAAAGTGGAAATTTATATTAAACGTACCTTGAAGATTCCACAGTAAAAGGGTGGTGACCTTTGGCGAAGTCCATGTGCATGTAGTAGTAACTGTTACAATCCCTAGCATTCCAGCCGCCAGTACAAGTAAAACCATGGTGCATTTACAGGGCGTTTTACAGATCTGACCGAAGTCCAGAAAGTGGAAATTTGTATTAAACGTACCTTGAAGAGTCCACAGTAAAAGGGTGGTGACCTCTGACTAAGTCCAGTAAAAGGGTGGTGACCTCTGACTAAGTCCATGTGCATGTAGTAGTAACTATTACAATAATCCCTAGCATTCCAGCCGCCAGTACACGTAGAATGATGGTGCATTTACAGGGCATTTTACAGATCTGACCGAAGTCCAGAAAGTGGAAATTTGTATTAAACATACCTTGAAGATTCCACAGTAAAAGGGTGGTGACCTTTGGCGAAGTCCATGTGCATGTAGTAGTAACTGTTACAATCCCTAGCATTCCAGCCGCCAGTACACGTAGAATGATGGTGCATTTACAGGGCGTTTTACAGATCTGACCGAAGTCCAGAAAGTGGAAATTTGTATTAAACGTACCTTGAAGAGTCCATAGTAAAAGGGTGGTGACCTTTGGCGAAGTCCATGTGCATGTAGTAGTAACTGTTACAATCCCTAGCATTCCAGCCGACAGTACATGTAGAATGATGGTGCATTTACAGGGCGTTTTACAGATCTGACCGAAGTCCAGAAAGTGGAAATTTGTATTAAACATACCTTGAAGAGTCTACAGTTAAAGGGTGGTGACCTTTGGCGAAGTCCATGTGCATGTAGTAGTAACTGTTACAAGCCCTAGCATTCCAGCCACCAGTACACGTAGAATGATGGTGCATTTACAGGGCGTTTTACAGATCTGACCGAAGTCCAGAAAGTGGAAATTTATATTCAACGTACCTTGAAGAGTCCACAGTAAAGGGGTGGTGACCTCTGGCTAAGTCCATGTGCATGTAGTAGTAACTATTACAATAATCCCTAGCATTCCAGCCGCCAGTACACGTAGAATGATGGTGCATTTACAGGGCATTTTACAGATCTGACCGAAGTCCAGAAAGTGGAAATTTGTATTAAACATACCTTAAAGATTCCACAGTAAAAGGGTGGTGACCTTTGGCGAAGTCCATGTGCATGTAGTAGTAACTGTTACAATCCCTAGCATTCCAGCCGCCAGTACACGTAGAATGATGGTGCATTTACAGGGCGTTTTACAGATCTGACCGAAGTCCAGAAAGTGGAAATTTGTATTAAACGTACCTTGAAGAGTCCACAGTAAAAGGGTGGTGACCTTTGGCGAAGTCCATGTGCATGTAGTAGTAACTGTTACAATCCCTAGCATTCCAGCCGCCAGTACACGTAGAATGATGGTGCATTTACAGGGCGTTTTACAGATCTGACCGAAGTCCAGAAAGTAGAAATTTGTATTAAACATACCTTGAAGATTCCACAGTTAAAGGGTGGTGACCTTTGGCGAAGTCCATGTGCATGTAGTAGTAACTGTTACAAGCCCTAGCATTCCAGCCACCAGTACACGTAGAATGATGGTGCATTTACAGGGCGTTTTACAGATCTGACCGAAGTCCAGAAAGTGGAAATTTGTATTAAACGTACTGTTGTAGGCTAAAGTCCAACTGCTGGGGGCAGTCAGAACTACCGTTTAGAGAAACAGCAAGTGTTTAAGAACACTGACAGTGCTGTAGCAGTACGACAGCCGGCTCAGTGGGTAACGACAGACCGTTAGACCCAGTTCTCCAAACGATGCAGAAACAGTCAGCCCAGGACAGATTCCCAACTGTGACAGATTCACAGTTCCAGTCTGTAACGGCAGAGTTACAGCCTTCAGAGACGTACGTCAGTAGTGTACGTCGAACAGGCAGAATTGGCGGGAAACAGATCATTGTCGCCATCACGTTAAGTCCAGAACGTGATACAACAACTATCCCCCCTCCGGCGGCAGCGTCCCCGCTGCACGCTTAGAGGCCAATTTAACAGATTCCAACTCCGGTTTCAGATCCGAAGTGAAATGATGCGCAGGTTCCCAGCTATTATGCTCAGACGAAAAGCCTGCCCATTTGACAAACCACTCGTGCATGTTACGGAATTTGCGACCAGACCGTACGCGACGACAACGATAGTCCAGAACGCGTTCAACCGTCCAGAGAGGTTGTTTGTTCGGCAGCCAGTCGACAGGACCCGGATCAGTAGGGACAGTGTCAGCAGCATCAACTTCCATGTCAGAATCCTTCGACCGGTAAGGACGAATCAGGGACACATGAAAAGTCGAATGAATACGCATATCAGATGGCAGACGCAGTTGAACAGCAACAGAACCGACCATGCGTATGACAGGAAAGGGACCGACCCACCGGGGTAACAGTTTCCGCGAACCAACCGCCAGCGCGCGGAGGTTCTTGGTGCTCAGCATAACCAACTGACCCGGAGTGAAAGTAACGTCCTTCTTGTTGCGGTTGTAGTAATCTGCAGCACGCTGTTGCGCGGATTCCAGGCACGCTTTAGCATCAGTTAGCCGAGACACAAAGTTCTTAGCAAAGCTCTTCGCAGCAGGAACGTTAACATCCAATTCCCGCCAGACAGGTAGCGCAGGATGGAAGCCATAGTTCAGGAAGAACGGACTCTGCCCAGTAGAACGATTCACTGCGTTGTTCATGGCGAACTCAGCGGCAGTTAAGTACGTGTCCCAGTTCAGTGGATTACGACCAGCAAAGTTACGCAACATATCCCCCAGAGTGCGATTCATACGTTCAGTTTGGCCATCCGACTGAGGGTGGTAGGCGGTCGACATGTTGACCTTCATGCCCAAAAGCTCACTCAGCGAGCCCCAAAACTTACTCGTGAATTTCGCATCGCGGTCAGATACCACGTTACGGGGCACACCATGCAGACGCACAACGTTATCGAAAAACAGGCGGGCGGTGTGTTCAGCAGTACAGGTCGTCACGGTGGGCGCCAGATGCACCATTTTGGTCAGCCGATCAACCAAAACGAGAACCGCGTCGTATCCCCCCTCAGTTTTGGGAAGCGCAACCACATAGTCCATAGAGACGCTGTCCCAGGGGTTAGCCGGTACAGGCAACGGCTGCAGTAACCCAGGAGTCTTACCGGACTGAGGTTTATTACGCTGACAGGAAGGGCACGATAAAACGTAGTTTTCCGCATCCTTGGCCATTCGCGGCCACCAGAAGGTACGAGAAACCAGCTCGATCAGTCGAGTACAGCCGGGATGCCCCGCTAGGGGACCGTCATGGTACTTCGCCAAGATGTCCTGTCTGAGGGTATCATCATTGGGGACCACTATTTGGCGACGGTCAGACAGAACACGGAGCCAGATGCCGTGGGAACAGGTCAGGTTAGCGGTATTCCGTTTCACAGTGAAGTACGGATCAGTGACAGAAGCATCCTTGAGACGAGCAGCAAACTCAGTGGGAGGAACCTCAGTCGGCGCCTTGGCAGTTTGTCTACGGGTCACAACAGACAGGACGGCTGCATACAGATTAGGATGCCGGCTGAGAGCGTCTGCAATGTTCAAAGAACCAGATACGTACTCCCAGTTGTAGTTGAAACGCGCCATATATTCAAGCCAGCGTGCCTGACGGCGGTTCAAGGACGGCACACCTTGCAGGAACGTAAGGGGTTTGTGATCAGTTTTCACGGTGAATGGTCTACCTTCAAGGTAGCAGCGCCATTCTTTCAGGGCATGCAGTACAGCCAGCAATTCCTGCTCCCCAGTAGTATAACGACCCTCAGCAGATGAGAATTTCTTACTGGTAAACGCCACAGGTCGGCCGTTTTGCAGCAGGACAGCACCCGAACCATGCAACGAAGCATCAGATACGACTTCAACACGGAAAGGTTGTGAGTAATCAGGAAACATTAAGATAATGTCCTCACATACAGCATGCTTCAGTGCGTCAAAAGCCTGTTGGCACTCAGCAGTCCAAGCAGCAGGCGACAGAAACGCTCCCTTACGCGTCAGATTGGTCAGAGGCGCAGCAACAATAGAGTACCGCGAGATAAACTTACGGAAGTAGTTAGTCAGCCCCAGGAACTTACGGAGTTCCACCAGAGTAGTCGGTACAGGCCAGGTACGGACGGCGGCAGTTTTCCGCGGATCCATTCGAATGCCGTCAGCAGATACGACATGACCCAGGTATTCGACTTGCGGCTGAGCCCAGTGGCACTTAGATTGTTTCGCGTACAGTTGCTCACGACGCAGAGTATCAAAAACCAGCCGAAGATGTTCCAGATGTTCATCCCGTGTTTTCGAATAAATCAAGATATCGTCCAGGTAGCAAACCACGAACTTGTCGAGGTACGGCCTGAAGATACGATTCATGACAGCTTGGAAGGTAGCAGGGGCGTTAACTAAGCCAAAGCTCAGGACAGTGTACTCGAAATGACCGAAGGGCGTATTGAAAGCAGACCGCGGAATGTCAGACTCAGCGATCCGTATCTGATTGTACCCTTGCTGCAAGTCAATCGAACTGAAATACGCAGCACCCCGCAGTTTATCCAACAGGTCGTCGATGCGCGGCAGAGGGTAACGGTTTTTCACAGTAACCGCGTTAAGACCCCGGTAATCGATGCACATGCGCAAACCACCATCCTTCTTGCCCACGAACAGGATAGGAGCAGAATACGGGGAGGTACTAGGGCGAATCATACCCTTGTTCAGCAAGTCAGTTACTTGACGTTTTACCTCATCGAGCTCCGAAGGGCTAAGACGATACATGGGCCGCGACACAGGTTGCGCGCCAGGCATCAACGGAATAGTGTGATCGACGGGTCGCACTGGAGGCAAGCCAGGAATCTCACGGAAAAGATCTGCATTGGCTTCCAGTAGGGCTTCAACGTCGGGATCCTTAGCGTCAGATGGAGGAACAGCAGCATTCAGATGTAGCTTAGGCCGAACCAACACCGCATGGGCACCTTTACGTAGCAAGCGAGCAGCAGCTTTGCGACCGACAGCAACAGGCACACTCTTCTGACAGAGTGCGGCAACAGCAAAATTAACAGCAGGTGGGGCAGCGGGCACAGCATTGGCCCCCCAGGTGCCGGCACAGAAAACGGAACAGAGTACGTTGCCGGACCTTTACGCAAAATCAACACACGCTGCCCAAACTGAAGACAAGCCGCATGCCGTGCCAGAGTCCCAGAACCCAGAATCAGAGACGCAACATCGGTCAGAGCAGGCAAGACATAGGGCTGCAGAGTCAACCGAAGCGGGCCAACAGAAACGCGCAAGGTGACCTGCCCAAGAAGTGCCTGCTTACCTCCGTCGGCCAGAGTAACATGGGACCAATCACTGGAACGGGGCGTCAAACCAAGTTGCTGTACGATAGCCTCGGAAACGAAATCATGGCTCGCCCCCGAATCCACCAGCGTAGGGATAGGGACATTGGCAGCCATAACTGTAACCAAAGGAAGGTTATCGCCTGCGACAGCTGCAGCTAACGGAAGCAATAGGTGGGACAGAAAAGGCAGAGTGTTGACGGCAACAGTGGCGGGCGCATCGTACCAGACAGTAACCGAGTAGGACAGACCAGGCAGGGGAGTAGGGGCACCAGTCAGAGCAACGCCGTTGAACAGAGGCGTACCTGGCCCATACTTATGTACCTGACTCATACCGGACAGCAGATGCGACGCCTTGCGATGCATGAAAGCAGGAGAATGCAAGCAGCAGTATCAGGGCGACTACGTTTGCATGAGCGATAATGAGCCAGACCAGACTGAAGCTCTCGCAGTGTGGAAGGGACGAACAGAACAGTGTGCCCAGCCAGAGGAACGGAGGAGAGGGGTCGACCGCGCGGCGTGTACAGGTTACACAATTGTCCGAAGCCGGCACAGACTGCCTGAGCATCAAAAGACAACCGACGTCCGATCACCGACTCAACGTTCTCTAGCACAGTAGGCAGCAAGGCACGGGTTGCACGACAGGTATGCAGAACCGAAGATGCCTCTACAGATGAAAACCCAGGAGGCGTCCCTTCAAGACCAGCCTGAGGAAATTCCTAAGCCCGTTTCAGCTTCTTGCCACCACCATGGCGCTGGGCAGCCTTTGCCTTCGGTGGCCAGTCCGGGCACCCTGAGACCTGGTGGCCATCCTTTCCGCACACTAGGCACTGGCGCGCATCCTTGCGGGCTTGCATCACAGCATAGGTGCAGCCAAACTTGGTCATGGCCGTGGGGTTAGTGGGCAGCTTCTTGGCAGCGGGCCGCTCCGACGCCGCAACGGCGGCGACAGGTGCCTCAGACCGCGGGCGCGAACGCTTCGTCGGAGGCTCAGGCGCCTCGTCGGAATCGTCCTCAGACGGAGTGCCCTGCGCGCGAAGGAAGTTGAAACGCACAGCAGCAGAGGATGAGTGCTTCTGGGTGTAATCCTTAGTTTCCTTGCCAAGGGCGTGCACAACGAGGGCATTGTACGACAGGAAGTTACGGCCCAAGTGGTCAGTTGCACAGCGCTTGCTCAGGGACTCGGATAAACCACGATGGAACCAGAAGATGCGGTCATTCTCGGTGCAGTCGGGAATGGAGGTCAGCAACGCATCAAAGCGACTCTGGTACGCGCAAACAGTCTCAGATTTGCGCATGACATACGCGCCAGACGCCAGTTTGTTACGCGCAGAAGTGGCACGCGACTGGATCTGAGGGGCAAAGCGAACGAGCAAGGCAGCGAGCAGCTCGTCCGAAGAGTACGAGTCACGTGCAAGCGTCCACTCATCGTGCCAGGTCTTAGCACGGCCCGACAGCGCGTTAGACAGGAACAGGCAGCGAACTTCGTCGACGGTACCACCCTTCACCAGAGCGAAGTACTTCTTCACGTCGCGTACGAAAGCTCGTGTGTTGTCTGAGGCAGTCCGCGGATCAGGCTTGCCATCAACAGGAATGGTTAGTTTGGGAGAAGGAATGGAGATTTTAATCACCTCTGCAGCGTCTGCGTCATCCTCGCCAGATGCGGGATTCGGCGGCACAACGCGCCTGTTCTCTGCACGGCCGGAAGCAGCGCGACCAGAAATAGCATTACGGTTAAGGCCGTAAATGTCAGAGGGATCGTAAACGTTCTCTTCATTCACAGCAAGCGGAGGGACCTCGCCATCGGCAGCGGCAGCCCCGTCAGCAGTCAAGTCAGGCACACCATCAGTGGAGATACCAGCCATGATATTTCAGAACAGAACAGAACCGACAGCTCAGAACTGAACAGTGGTGCAGTAAAGACACGGCAGAGTGTCAGCGGTTACTGGACCCAGAATCCCTACCAAGGCGCGACCGGAGTTCGGCCACCAGCTCCTGGTGCGTGCAGGTCCGTAAGGACACAGGCACTGGGCTGTCTGTTTGGATGTGAACCGACTCGTGGGTGCGAAGCACCGACGCAGACGGTGGACTCCCCTCTGCAATCGCCAAAAGAGTCAACGGGTGCAGACCCAACGACAGTCTAGGCGGACAGAATTAAGACAAACCTGCTCCAGCAGCTTCCAGGATAAGGGCCTGTAAACTATCCATATCGCCAAAGCGAAGCGGTGAGGTTGTCATTGTAAGTCGTTTAAACACAGCGTAAGTCCAGAAAAACCGTCTCGATACCAGCTTGTTGTAGGCTAAAGTCCAACTGCTGGGGGCAGTCAGAACTACCGTTTAGAGAAACAGCAAGTGTTTAAGAACACTGACAGTGCTGTAGCAGTACGACAGCCGGCTCAGTGGGTAACGACAGACCGTTAGACCCAGTTCTCCAAACGATGCAGAAACAGTCAGCCCAGGACAGATTCCCAACTGTGACAGATTCACAGTTCCAGTCTGTAACGGCAGAGTTACAGCCTTCAGAGACGTACGTCAGTAGTGTACGTCGAACAGGCAGAATTGGCGGGAAACAGATCATTGTCGCCATCACGTTAAGTCCAGAACGTGATACAACACGTACCTTGAAGAGTCCACAGTAAAAGGGTGGTGACCTTTGGCGAAGTCCATGTGCATGTAGTAGTAACTGTTACAATCCCTAGCATTCCAGCCGCCAGTACAAGTAAAACCATGGTGCATTTACAGGGCGTTTTACAGATCTGACCGAAGTCCAGAAAGTGGAAATTTATATTCAACGTACCTTGAAGAGTCCACAGTAAAGGGGTGGTGACCTCTGGCGAAGTCCATGTGCATGTAGTAGTAACTGTTACAATCCCTAGCATTCCAGCTGCCAGTACACGTAGAATGATGGTGCATTTACAGGGCATTTTACAGATCTGACCGAAGTCCAGAAAGTGGAAATTTGTATTAAACGTACCTTGAAGAGTCCACAGTAAAAGGGTGGTGACCTTTGGCGAAGTCCATGTGCATGTAGTAGTAACTGTTACAAGCCCTAGCATTCCAGCCACCAGTACAAGTAAAACCATGGTGCATTTACAGGGTATTTTACAGATCTGACCGAAGTCCAGAAAGTAGAAATTTGTATTAAACATACCTTGAAGAGTCTACAGTTAAAGGGTGGTGACCTTTGGCGAAGTCCATGTGCATGTAGTAGTAACTGTTACAATCCCTAGCATTCCAGCCGCCAGTAGTACACGTAGAATGATGGTGCATTTACAGGGCGTTTTACAGATCTGACCGAAGTCCAGAAAGTGGAAATTTGTATTAAACGTACCTTGAAGAGTCCACAGTAAAAGGGTGGTGACCTTTGGCGAAGTCCATGTGCATGTAGTAGTAACTGTTACAATCCCTAGCATTCCAGCCGCCAGTACACGTAGAATGATGGTGCATTTACAGGGCGTTTTACAGATCTGACCGAAGTCCAGAAAGTGGAAATTTGTATTAAACGTACCTTGAAGAGTCCACAGTAAAAGGGTGGTGACCTTTGGCGAAGTCCATGTGCATGTAGTAGTAACTGTTACAATCCCTAGCATTCCAGCCGCCAGTACACGTAGAATGATGGTGCATTTACAGGGCGTTTTACAGATCTGACCGAAGTCCAGAAAGTGGAAATTTGTATTAAACGTACCTTGAAGAGTCCACAGTAAAAGGGTGGTGACCTTTGGCGAAGTCCATGTGCATGTAGTAGTAACTGTTACAATCCCTAGCATTCCAGCCGCCAGTACACGTAGAATGATGGTGCATTTACAGGGCGTTTTACAGATCTGACCGAAGTCCAGAAAGTGGAAATTTGTATTAAACGTACCTTGAAGATTCCACAGTTAAAGGGTGGTGACCTTTGGCGAAGTCCATGTGCATGTAGTAGTAACTGTTACAATCCCTAGCATTCCAGCCGCCAGTACACGTAGAATGATGGTGCATTTACAGGGCGTTTTACAGATCTGACCGAAGTCCAGAAAGTAGAAATTTGTATTAAACATACCTTGAAGATTCCACAGTTAAAGGGTGGTGACCTTTGGCGAAGTCCATGTGCATGTAGTAGTAACTGTTACAAGCCCTAGCATTCCAGCCACCAGTACACGTAGAATGATGGTGCATTTACAGGGCGTTTTACAGATCTGACCGAAGTCCAGAAAGTGGAAATTTGTATTAAACGTACCTTGAAGAGTCCACAGTAAAAGGGTGGTGACCTTTGGCGAAGTCCATGTGCATGTAGTAGTAACTGTTACAATCCCTAGCATTCCAGCCGCCAGTACACGTAGAATGATGGTGCATTTACAGGGCGTTTTACAGATCTGACCGAAGTCCAGAAAGTAGAAATTTGTATTAAACATACCTTGAAGATTCCACAGTTAAAGGGTGGTGACCTTTGGCGAAGTCCATGTGCATGTAGTAGTAACTGTTACAATCCCTAGCATTCCAGCTGCCAGTACACGTAGAATGATGGTGCATTTACAGGGCATTTTACAGATCTGACCGAAGTCCAGAAAGTGGAAATTTGTATTAAACGTACCTTGAAGAGTCCACAGTAAAAGGGTGGTGACCTTTGGCGAAGTCCATGTGCATGTAGTAGTAACTGTTACAATCCCTAGCATTCCAGCCACCAGTACAAGTAAAACCATGGTGCATTTACAGGGTATTTTACAGATCTGACCGAAGTCCAGAAAGTAGAAATTTGTATTAAACATACCTTGAAGAGTCTACAGTTAAAGGGTGGTGACCTTTGGCGAAGTCCATGTGCATGTAGTAGTAACTGTTACAATCCCTAGCATTCCAGCCGCCAGTAGTACACGTAGAATGATGGTGCATTTACAGGGCGTTTTACAGATCTGACCGAAGTCCAGAAAGTGGAAATTTGTATTAAACGTACCTTGAAGAGTCCACAGTAAAAGGGTGGTGACCTTTGGCGAAGTCCATGTGCATGTAGTAGTAACTGTTACAATCCCTAGCATTCCAGCCGCCAGTACACGTAGAATGATGGTGCATTTACAGGGCGTTTTACAGATCTGACCGAAGTCCAGAAAGTGGAAATTTGTATTAAACGTACCTTGAAGAGTCCACAGTAAAAGGGTGGTGACCTTTGGCGAAGTCCATGTGCATGTAGTAGTAACTGTTACAATCCCTAGCATTCCAGCCGCCAGTACACGTAGAATGATGGTGCATTTACAGGGCGTTTTACAGATCTGACCGAAGTCCAGAAAGTGGAAATTTGTATTAAACGTACCTTGAAGAGTCCACAGTAAAAGGGTGGTGACCTTTGGCGAAGTCCATGTGCATGTAGTAGTAACTGTTACAATCCCTAGCATTCCAGCCGCCAGTACACGTAGAATGATGGTGCATTTACAGGGCGTTTTACAGATCTGACCGAAGTCCAGAAAGTGGAAATTTGTATTAAACGTACCTTGAAGATTCCACAGTTAAAGGGTGGTGACCTTTGGCGAAGTCCATGTGCATGTAGTAGTAACTGTTACAATCCCTAGCATTCCAGCCGCCAGTACACGTAGAATGATGGTGCATTTACAGGGCGTTTTACAGATCTGACCGAAGTCCAGAAAGTGGAAATTTGTATTAAACGTACCTTGAAGAGTCCACAGTAAAAGGGTGGTGACCTTTGGCGAAGTCCATGTGCATGTAGTAGTAACTGTTACAATCCCTAGCATTCCAGCCGCCAGTACACGTAGAATGATGGTGCATTTACAGGGCGTTTTACAGATCTGACCGAAGTCCAGAAAGTGGAAATTTGTATTAAACGTACCTTGAAGAGTCCACAGTAAAAGGGTGGTGACCTTTGGCGAAGTCCATGTGCATGTAGTAGTAACTGTTACAATCCCTAGCATTCCAGCCGCCAGTACACATAGAATGATGGTGCATTTACAGGGCGTTTTACAGATCTGAACAAAGTCCAGAAAGTGGAAATTAGTATTAAACGTACCTTGAAGAGTCTACAGTAAAAGGGTGGTGTCCTTTGGCGAAGTCCATGTGCATGTAGTAGTAACTGTTACAAGCCCTAGCATTCCAGCCGCTAGTACACGTAGAATGATGGTGCATTTACAGGGCGTTTTACAGATCTGACCGAAGTCCAGAAAGTGGAAATTTGTATTAAACGTACCTTAAAGAGTCCACAGTAAAAGGGTGGTGACCTTTGGCGAAGTCCATGTGCATGTAGTAGTAACTGTTACAAGCCCTAGCATTCCAGCCGCCAGTACAAGTAAAACCATGGTGCATTTACAGGGCGTTTTACAGATCTGACCGAAGTCCAGAAAGTGGAAATTTATATTCAACGTACCTTGAAGAGTCCACAGTAAAGGGGTGGTGACCTCTGGCTAAGTCCATGTGCATGTAGTAGTAACTATTACAATAATCCCTAGCATTCCAGCCACCAGTACACGTAGAATGATGGTGCATTTACAGGGCATTTTACAGATCTGACCGAAGTCCAGAAAGTGGAAATTTGTATTAAACATACCTTGAAGATTCCACAGTAAAAGGGTGGTGACCTTTGGCGAAGTCCATGTGCATGTAGTAGTAACTGTTACAAGCCCTAGCATTCCAGCCACCAGTACAAGTAAAACCATGGTGCATTTACAGGGCATTTTACAGATCTGACCGAAGTCCAGAAAGTAGAAATTTGTATTAAACATACCTTGAAGAGTCTACAGTTAAAGGGTGGTGACCTTTGGCGAAGTCCATGTGCATGTAGTAGTAACTGTTACAATCCCTAGCATTCCAGCCGCCAGTACACGTAGAATGATGGTGCATTTACAGGGCATTTTACAGATCTGACCGAAGTCCAGAAAGTGGAAATTTGTATTAAACGTACCTTGAAGAGTCTACAGTAAAAGGGTGGTGTCCTTTGGCGAAGTCCATGTGCATGTAGTAGTAACTGTTACAAGCCCTAGCATTCCAGCCGCTAGTACACGTAGAATGATGGTGCATTTACAGGGCATTTTACAGATCTGACCGAAGTCCAGAAAGTAGAAATTTGTATTAAACATACCTTGAAGACTCTACAGTAAAAAGGGTGGTGTCCTTTGGCGAAGTCCATGTGCATGTAGTAGTAACTGTTACAAGCCCTAGCATTCCAGCCGCTAGTACACGTAGAATGATGGTGCATTTACAGGGCGTTTTACAGATCTGACCGAAGTCCAGAAAGTGGAAATTTGTATTAAACGTACCTTGAAGAGTCCACAGTAAAAGGGTGGTGACCTTTGGCGAAGTCCATGTGCATGTAGTAGTAACTGTTACAAGCCCTAGCATTCCAGCCACCAGTACAAGTAAAACCATGGTGCATTTACAGGGTATTTTACAGATCTGACCGAAGTCCAGAAAGTAGAAATTTGTATTAAACATACCTTGAAGAGTCTACAGTTAAAGGGTGGTGACCATTGGCGAAGTCCATGTGCATGTAGTAGTAACTGTTACAATCCCTAGCATTCCAGCCACCAGTACACGTAGAATGATGGTGCATTTACAGGGCATTTTACAGATCTGACCGAAGTCCAGAAAGTAGAAATTTGTATTAAACATACCTTGAAGATTCCACAGTAAAAGGCTGGTGACCTTTGGCGAAGTCCATGTGCATGTAGTAGTAACTGTTACAATCCCTAGCATTCCAGCCACCAGTACAAGTAAAACCATGGTGCATTTACAGGGCATTTTACAGATCTGACCGAAGTCCAGAAAGTAGAAATTTGTATTAAACATACCTTGAAGAGTCTACAGTTAAAGGGTGGTGACCTTTGGCGAAGTCCATGTGCATGTAGTAGTAACTGTTACAATCCCTAGCATTCCAGCCGCCAGTACACGTAGAATGATGGTGCATTTACAGGGCGTTTTACAGATCTGACCGAAGTCCAGAAAGTGGAAATTTGTATTAAACGTACCTTGAAGATTCCACAGTAAAAGGGTGGTGACCTTTGGCGAAGTCCATGTGCATGTAGTAGTAACTGTTACAAGCCCTAGCATTCCAGCCACCAGTACAAGTAAAACCATGGTGCATTAACAGGGTATTTTACAGATCTGACCGAAGTCCAGAAAGTAGAAATTTGTATTAAACATACCTTGAAGAGTCTACAGTAAAAGGGTGGTGACCTTTGGCGAAGTCCATGTGCATGTAGTAGTAACTGTTACAATCCCTAGCATTCCAGCCGCCAGTAGTACACGTAGAATGATGGTGCATTTACAGGGCGTTTTACAGATCTGACCGAAGTCCAGAAAGTGGAAATTTGTATTAAACGTACCTTGAAGAGTCCACAGTAAAAGGGTGGTGACCTTTGGCGAAGTCCATGTGCATGTAGTAGTAACTGTTACAAGCCCTAGCATTCCAGCCGCCAGTACACGTAGAATGATGGTGCATTTACAGGGCGTTTAACAGATCTGACCGAAGTCAAGAAAGTAGAAATTTGTATTAAACGTACCTTGAAGAGTCCACAGTAAAAGGGTGGTGACCTTTGGCGAAGTCCATGTGCATGTAGTAGTAACTGTTACAAGCCCTAGCATTCCAGCCGCCAGTACAAGTAAAACCATGGTGCATTTACAGGGCGTTTTACAGATCTGACCGAAGTCCAGAAAGTAGAAATTTATATTCAACGTACCTTGAAGAGTCCACAGTAAAGGGGTGGTGACCTCTGGCTAAGTCCATGTGCATGTAGTAGTAACTATTACAATAATCCCTAGCATTCCAGCCGCCAGTACACGTAGAATGATGGTGCATTTACAGGGTATTTTACAGATCTGACCGAAGTCCAGAAAGTAGAAATTTGTATTAAACATACCTTGAAGAGTCTACAGTTAAAGGGTGGTGACCTTTGGCGAAGTCCATGTGCATGTAGTAGTACCTGTTACAATCCCTAGCATTCCAGCCGCCAGTAGTACACGTAGAATGATGGTGCATTTACAGGGCGTTTTACAGATCTGACCGAAGTCCAGAAAGTGGAAATTTGTATTAAACGTACCTTGAAGAGTCCACAGTAAAAGGTTGGTGACCTTTGGCGAAGTCCATGTGCATGTAGTAGTAACTATTACAATAATCCCTAGCATTCCAGCCGCCAGTACACGTAGAATGATGGTGCATTTACAGGGCATTTTACAGATCTGACCGAAGTCCAGAAAGTGGAAATTTATATTCAACGTACTTTGAAAAGTCCACAGTAAAAGGTTGGTGACCTTTGGCGAAGTCCATGTGTATGTAGTAGTAACTGTTACAAGCCCTAGCATTCCAGCCACCAGTACAAGTAAAACCATGGTGCATTTACAGGGTATTTTACAGATCTGACCGAAGTCCAGAAAGTAGAAATTTGTATTAAACATACCTTGAAGAGTC
Organism: Yamagishiella unicocca; assembly: GCA_003116995.1. Lineage (NCBI taxonomy): Eukaryota > Viridiplantae > Chlorophyta > Chlorophyceae > Chlamydomonadales > Volvocaceae > Yamagishiella > Yamagishiella unicocca. The sequence goes on along the minus strand of BDSL01000165.1, from coordinate 4,165 downwards.
TACAGTTAAAGGGTGGTGACCTTTGGCGAAGTCCATGTGCATGTAGTAGTAACTGTTACAAGCCCTAGCATTCCAGCCACCAGTACAAGTAAAACCATGGTGCATTTACAGGGTATTTTACAGATCTGACCGAAGTCCAGAAAGTAGAAATTTGTATTAAACATACCTTGAAGAGTCCACAGTTAAAGGGTGGTGACCTTTGGCGAAGTCCATGTGCATGTAGTAGTAACTGTTACAATCCCTAGCATTCCAGCCACCAGTAGTACACGTAGAATGATGGTGCATTTACAGGGCGTTTTACAGATCTGACCGAAGTCCAGAAAGTGGAAATTTGTATTAAACGTACCTTGAAGAGTCCACAGTAAAAGGGTGGTGACCTTTGGCGAAGTCCATGTGCATGTAGTAGTAACTGTTACAATCCCTAGCATTCCAGCCGCCAGTACACGTAGAATGATGGTGCATTTACAGGGTATTTTACAGATCTGACCGAAGTCCAGAAAGTAGAAATTTGTATTAAACATACCTTGAAGAGTCTACAGTTAAAGGGTGGTGACCTTTGGCGAAGTCCATGTGCATGTAGTAGTAACTGTTACAATCCCTAGCATTCCAGCCGCCAGTAGTACACGTAGAATGATGGTGCATTTACAGGGCGTTTTACAGATCTGACCGAAGTCCAGAAAGTGGAAATTTGTATTAAACGTACCTTGAAGAGTCCACAGTAAAAGGGTGGTGACCTTTGGCGAAGTCCATGTGCATGTAGTAGTAACTGTTACAATCCCTAGCATTCCAGCCGCCAGTACACGTAGAATGATGGTGCATTTACAGGGCGTTTTACAGATCTGACCGAAGTCCAGAAAGTGGAAATTTGTATTAAACGTACCTTGAAGAGTCCACAGTAAAAGGGTGGTGACCTTTGGCGAAGTCCATGTGCATGTAGTAGTAACTGTTAAAATCCCTAGCATTCCAGCCGCCAGTACAAGTAAAACCATGGTGCATTTACAGGGCGTTTTACAGATCTGACCGAAGTCCAGAAAGTGGAAATTTATATTCAACGTACCTTGAAGAGTCCACAGTAAAGGGGTGGTGACCTCTGGCTAAGTCCATGTGCATGTAGTAGTAACTATTACAATAATCCCTAGCATTCCAGCCGCCAGTACACGTAGAATGATGGTGCATTTACAGGGTATTTTACAGATCTGACCGAAGTCCAGAAAGTAGAAATTTGTATTAAACATACCTTGAAGAGTCTACAGTTAAAGGGTGGTGACCTTTGGCGAAGTCCATGTGCATGTAGTAGTACCTGTTACAATCCCTAGCATTCCAGCCGCCAGTAGTACACGTAGAATGATGGTGCATTTACAGGGCGTTTTACAGATCTGACCGAAGTCCAGAAAGTGGAAATTTGTATTAAACGTACCTTGAAGAGTCCACAGTAAAAGGTTGGTGACCTTTGGCGAAGTCCATGTGCATGTAGTAGTAACTATTACAATAATCCCTAGCATTCCAGCCGCCAGTACACGTAGAATGATGGTGCATTTACAGGGCATTTTACAGATCTGACCGAAGTCCAGAAAGTGGAAATTTATATTCAACGTACCTTGAAAAGTCCACAGTAAAAGGTTGGTGACCTTTGGCGAAGTCCATGTGCATGTAGTAGTAACTGTTACAAGCCCTAGCATTCCAGCCACCAGTACAAGTAAAACCATGGTGCATTTACAGGGTATTTTACAGATCTGACCGAAGTCCAGAAAGTAGAAATTTGTATTAAACATACCTTGAAGAGTCCACAGTTAAAGGGTGGTGACCTTTGGCGAAGTCCATGTGCATGTAGTAGTAACTGTTACAATCCCTAGCATTCCAGCCACCAGTAGTACACGTAGAATGATGGTGCATTTACAGGGCGTTTTACAGATCTGACCGAAGTCCAGAAAGTGGTAATTTGTATTAAACGTACCTTGAAGAGTCCACAGTAAAAGGTTGGTGACCTTTGGCGAAGTCCATGTGCACGTAGTAGTAACTGTTACAATCCCTAGCATTCCAGCCGCCAGTACACGTAGAATGATGGTGCATTTACAGGGTATTTTACAGATCTGACCGAAGTCCAGAAAGTAGAAATTTGTATTAAACATACCTTGAAGAGTCTACAGTTAAAGGGTGGTGACCTTTGGCGAAGTCCATGTGCATGTAGTAGTAACTGTTACAATCCCTAGCATTCCAGCCGCCAGTAGTACACGTAGAATGATGGTGCATTTACAGGGCGTTTTACAGATCTGACCGAAGTCCAGAAAGTGGAAATTTGTATTAAACGTACCTTGAAGAGTCCACAGTAAAAGGGTGGTGACCTTTGGCGAAGTCCATGTGCATGTAGTAGTAACTGTTACAATCCCTAGCATTCCAGCCGCCAGTACACGTAGAATGATGGTGCATTTACAGGGCGTTTTACAGATCTGACCGAAGTCCAGAAAGTGGAAATTTGTATTAAACGTACCTTGAAGAGTCCACAGTAAAAGGGTGGTGACCTTTGGCGAAGTCCATGTGCATGTAGTAGTAACTGTTAAAATCCCTAACATTCCAGCCGCCAGTACAAGTAAAACCATGGTGCATTTACAGGGCGTTTTACAGATCTGACCGAAGTCCAGAAAGTGGAAATTTATATTCAACGTACCTTGAAGAGTCCACAGTAAAGGGGTGGTGACCTCTGGCTAAGTCCATGTGCATGTAGTAGTAACTATTACAATAATCCCTAGCATTCCAGCCACCAGTACAAGTAAAACCATGGTGCATTTACAGGGTATTTTACAGATCTGACCGAAGTCCAGAAAGTAGAAATTTGTATTAAACATACCTTGAAGATTCCACAGTAAAAGGGTGGTGACCTTTGGCGAAGTCCATGTGCATGTAGTAGTAACTGTTACAATCCCTAGCATTCCAGCCGCTAGTACACGTAGAATGATGGTGCATTTACAGGGCGTTTTACAGATCTGACCGAAGTCCAGAAAGTAGAAATTTGTATTAAACGTACCTTGAAGAGTCCACAGTAAAAGGGTGGTGACCTTTGGCTAAGTCCATGTGCATGTAGTAGTAACTGTTACAAGCCCTAGCATTCCAGCCGCCAGTACAAGTAAAACCATGGTGCATTTACAGGGCGTTTTACAGATCTGACCGAAGTCCAGAAAGTAGAAATTTGTATTAAACGTACCTTGAAGAGTCCACAGTAAAAGGGTGGTGACCTTTGGCGAAGTCCATGTGCATGTAGTAGTAACTGTTACAAGCCCTAGCATTCCAGCCGCCAGTACAAGTAAAACCATGGTGCATTTACAGGGCGTTTTACAGGTCTGACCGAAGTCCAGAAAGTGGAAATTTGTATTAAACATACCTTGAAGAGTCCACAGTAAATCGGGTGGTGACCTTTGGCGAAGTCCATGTGCATGTAGTAGTAACTGTTACAAGCCCTAGCATTCCAGCCGCCAGTACAAGTAAACCATGGTGGCATTTACAGGGCGTTTACAGATCTGACCGAAGTCCAGAAAGTGGAAATTTGTATTAAACATACCTTGAAGAGTCCACAGTAAATCGGGTGGTGACCTTTGGCGAAGTCCATGTGCATGTAGTAGTAACTGTTACAAGCCCTAGCATTCCAGCCGCCAGTACAAGTAAAACCTGGTGCATTTACAGGGGCGTTTTACAGATCTGACCGAAGTCCAGAAAGTGGAAATTTGTATTAAACATACCTTGAAGAGTCCACAGTAAAGGGTGGTGACCTTTGGCGAAGTCCATGTGCATGTAGTAGTAACTGTTACAAGCCCTAGCATTCCAGCCGCCAGTACAGTAAAACCATGGTGCATTTACAGGGCGTTTTTACAGATCTGACCGAAGTCCAGAAAGTGGAAATTTGTATTAAACATACTTGAAGAGTCCACAGTAAAGGGTGGTGACCTTTGGCTAAGTCCATGTGCATGTAGTAGTAACTGTTACAATCCTAGCATTCCAGCCACCAGTACAAATAAAACCATGGTGCATTTACAGGGCGTTTACAGATCTGACCGAAGTCAGAAAGTAGAAATTTGTATTAAACATACCTTGAGACACAGTTAAAGGGTTGGCGAAGTCCATGTGCATGTAGTAGTAACTGTTACAAGCCCTAGCATTCCAGCGCCAGTACACG